>VZTO01027024.1:26732-55199 GCA_013400615.1 Syrrhaptes paradoxus
GGGTGAGGAGGAGATGTGTATGTGGGAGAGAAAAAGGGTTATTAGATTTAACCTGTTGAAAAGGTTTTTTGCTGGTTTGTTTTTTTTTTGTTTGTTTTTTCTCTTCAAATCTAAACCATTAAACTGTTCCCCAGATAACCTCTGTCTTTTGCTAGGAATGAGGTTTTTCTCGTTCCTAGGAGGTGTTCTCACCTGGCCTGCGCTGCTGCAGGCTGACAGGGCACAGCAGACCAGTTCTCTTGGTGAGTACTGGTTTAGACAGACAACAGATACCATCCTGCCAGAGCCCAGCTGTGAGAAGCTGAGGGAGGAGGACCCGGGATATCATGTAAAGACCTTTTAAATAAAACGGTCGGTAATGATAAGCCAGAGGACCCACTGTGGTCATCACACGTGGTCTTGCAGTGCTCCTCTTCTTCTCAGGCTCATCAGTAGCAGTGTGACTAGTGCTGGGGCATAACCAGCCTGTTCATGAAACTTCAGAGAAGAGTAAGTGTGACTGTTGGGAGGGTCTGATCTGGAGCATTCTTTCCAGAAAAGCGTACAATTGGGTGAAAATATGGCATTAAACCAGTGGTCCCTAGGCAGCCGCTCACCTGCCATGATGTTGTTTCTCATCCTTGGATGTTTCTCCAGGGTGTCAGCTGTTGAATCTTGCTGTGGTGTCCCACCTGACCCTTCCCTCCTCCTCTTGCTGACTTCCTGGCTATATTTTTAAAATTGCAGTATCCTCTTGGTCATCCTTGGTAATTTCTCTCTCTCCTCCTGCTTTGTACCTGCTTCATACAGATGCACGCCTCTGCCCAACTGTTCCCCTTGCTGAAGGGTCTGTTCAGGTGCCTTCAGCTCTCCCAACAGCGGTGATGTCTCCTCTGATCTCTGTGTGATCTTTTCAGCCTTGCCCAGCGAGTCAGTTGGAGTTTCCTTGGGCTAGAACAAGTGAGCTCTCCTGGACAGCAATTTGCTTGTTCTGCCTGCACCGTCTGACTGGATCCTTTCTAGGCCTCTACACTCAAAGCCAAATGTTGTTATTTCCCCTGTCGTGTATTGGACCCAAGGCTGAGCTATACCCAGAGCTGAATCTCTTGCCTAGAGTCATCTTTGCACTGATTTTTGTGCTCACTCCTGGTCTTACGCCTCGGTAAACCCCGGTTTCCCACATAAGTTTGTTCAAAGTTATTTACAGAGATTGTTTTTGCTTTCTGTTTTATCTGCTTCACCTATCTTTTTGCCTCTTTCCTGTTCAACCTCAGAAGCACAGCTTATCTCCTGCCAATGTTTATCAGTTTCTCCCACAGCACTGATCTGTTAACATGTCTGTCTGAGAACTTTCTGACAAGCATTTGTGTACTTTTCCCTCAATTGCTCCTTCTGGCATGGAAGAAACGCCATATAAATTTCAACAAAGACACTGCCTCCTTCCTTAAATGTCTAATTTATGAAGCCTACACAGACTTTGTCATGGTGGGAGGTTTGGTATGCGGTGACTGCTGATTATTATGTTGATCTGTTCAAGTAGTTTCCTGGTTCCATCCTGGATCTGTGCCTGGGGGAGTTCATCTCCTCTTGGATTTGGACAGAGCCTGGCCCAACGTTATCCTGTCCGAGGTTGTTCAGGTAGAGAGTAATTTGCTTATAGCATCGTGATCTGTTCCCACTTAAGGCTAACATAACTTAATTTGGGTAGCCTGAGGGCTCGCTACATCTTCCTATGAAATAAAAATTGGAGAAGATTTGTGGCAGGACTCTATGCAACATGTGGTGTGTGATGTGTTGCAAGAGGTGAATGTTTAGGGTGGTATGCCTAACTCTATCTCCAAAGCATCATGTTTTAAGTTTGTATTTTTGTGTTTTCCCCTGTACACCTGCAACCTTGCACACTTTATTTAGATCAAGCCAATTAAGCGGTGTTTCACTTGAATTTCTGGGAATGCTTGAATAAGTCTGCTTATTATGGGGCTCCTGATTAAAAGGTTTTCAGTCTCATTCTGATGTAGAGCAGGTGTACCCCTCAGATGAATTATACTGAAACTTTCTGAAAAGGTTTCCTTTTAATATCTGGCTTCCATTATGAGCATCAGACTGGTCAATGCCTTCGGCATTGTACTGGGTTTTATTTATAGTGCCTAGGACAAACTCGCAGTAGGGAAACTAAAGGGGCCTTGAGCAATTTACTGCGTTGTTCTGTCCAGGAAGCAAAACAGCCAAGGAGTAATGAGAACCCATATTTTAACAGCGTACTGCATGGCAGCAAAGGCTGTCTCACAATGAATAGCAAAGAAAAACAAAACTAAAACAAAAAATTCTCTTTTCCCACTGTATGAACAGAACGGCTTTCTTTGGGGAGAGCTCTTCCATGGTATACTGAGGTGGTAGAATCTGGCGTGTCAGCCTGCAAGAACTCCTGTGGTGGTGAACGCCTTTGCATCACGGTTATCAAGAGTACAATGAAGCTTTCATGTGGCTAGACATCTTTTAGATGTTTACAGTAAAGCTTTTACTTTTATTCATATTGCTAAACTGCAACTAAATAGGTTATTTTGTTTACAAGAATGAACGACAGAGTAGGTTTCACCTTCAAAGGAAAAATCCAGCTGCCATTGTTTGAAGGCTTCTCTTCCCGTGCACTGTTTATTAAGCAACTGGGATATTGAGTTTATAAACTTCCGAGGCTACAAATAGTGTCATCCACTTCTTATTACAGCTTATTTGGTGTTTTGTTGCTTCTTGATTCTGGGTGTAAAGACCAGGGGAAAGTATGAAAGAAGACTCAAAGAGCTCTAAGTATAATTCAGTCCTCCAGAAAAATCCCAGAATGCCGGAGCACCAAGAGTCTTCAAGGGAACTTGCTTTAGAAAAACTGTTATCCCTGCATCCTGCAGAGAAGATACTCTCTTTTGTTTGCTTCTCAAAATATCAGAAAGACACGGTGCTGCTTTTCCTTCTGCTTGCAGGGACATAAGGACCCCAGTATTCTTTTAGAGCTGGACGTAAACAGCTCCTTGGAACAGTAGCTATTAAACTTTGTTGAAAAGTGCTTAGCAATGACAAAAAAATGTTATTTCCGAAAGGATTTCTGTAGCACTGAAGGTTTTTTTTTGCAAATGAAAGTCCAAATTTACCACAAAAATGTCCCTGTAACCTCTTATAATTCAAAACATATTACTTGCTTTTCAAAAGCACAGGCAAATTACCAGGGAGACTTTCTAAAATAAGACCGAGGGTTAGATGTATAACTTTGTGGACAATGCTTCTTGATAATAAAGTGTTTCCTTTTTTGAGTTTCATCTGTGTCGCAGTAAGAAAGTAACTTTGCTTTATGTGATTTATGTACTGACCTCTTTTAGGTGAAGAGAACACTAAGGTTTGTGTATGCCTGCAGACATCGGCATATAAAAAGGAGTATATTCATTTCCCTTTCTTTCCTATTAAATGTATCACTTATGTCTCTAGCAAAACAAACAATAGAAATCTTGTCTTTGTTTGTTCTTAACTTGTTTTTTGGGCAGTACTGCATCCTGGCTTTCAAGGATGCAGACATTCCTAAGCTCGACATCTCCAGTCTCTGGCAGCCGGTTCTCTGAATTGAACTTAAACCCGTTTGAGGAAACGCCAAGAAAAAATAGATACGTGTAAACCTTTTTAAACCTGGGATAAAGCTATACAGGCCGGGCTTCATAGGAAATTGAAAGCAAGTTGAACAATTTTGAAATAATTGGGAATATGTTGCTTAATTTTTCCCATCAGTTGATAGAAAACATGTTTTCCATTAAGGGCTTACATTTTCTGGAGACTTAAAGGGGGGGCTGTGTATTGTCAAAATGAGTCTTGTTTTTAACCAAAGCATTCTGGCTGCCTCCTTTCTTTTTAGGTGCTGTCCCTCCATTCCTGTGGGTAGTGGAGGGGTGGCTGGTGCCAGTTGATCACCCCAAATGCCTGAAGCAGTGGGTGTTGTGGGGTTTGGGTGCTGAGTGCTCCTGCCTCGAGGAACAGAGGAGCGCTGGACTTCCAGCTGGTAGTAGAAGTTTGAAAGCCAGAAAAGTTTGAGGTGGACACTCATCTTTTGAAAGATGCTATCTGTATTAGCCCCCCTCATGCAGGAAACAAGCAGCAACATAAATCTCAATGTTTTTATTTAAAGAATGACTGATTATTTTTTTCCTGCTTTTCTGTTGGATTTCTGTATCTTTGATCCTCTCATCAAGGAGTCAAGGTGGCACCTGCTGCTTGCTGTACAAAGGAACAAAGGAAGCGGATGTCTTAGAGCAGATAGATCTTCACTATTTCCATGAATTTTCAGAGTTGTTTTTTTTTTTTTCTTTTGGGGCTGTGGTGACACACCGTAGGCCATGATTAACTTGAGAGGACAGTCTAGATTTGCTGCTACTGAATTTGGGAAGAAAACTCTTTAGTTTAGATCTTGGTTTCCTCCAAAAAACATGAGGGTTTTTTTGATAGTTGATTCGTAACTGGTAATTCAGATGCTTTGCTGAGAGGCTGTTTACTAAAATGAGTGAGTAGACCCTGTACAGATAAACAGACCAGCCTCATTTCACTTGTTGTATTGTACGCACTAGCTTAGAAGCAGTTGAAATGTGCTGTGTAGCAAACGTAGTTCAACCATGGAAGCTGTTGAATTGGGTCATGATCTTTGAGAGTGTTGAACTCCATCTGATATGACATTTTAACCTTCTACCTTTCCTGTACCGTCCTTGTCTCTAGAAAAAAAGTAACATAAGTTAAATACAGTAAACTGAGTGAATTTTGAAGACATTTTGTAGTGCCTTGACTAAATTAAAGGAAAAAATTGCTAGGGTTACATTAACTAATGTATACCATTAAACTGAAATAAATTGCAGGATGGAACAAATGAACAGGTTCTTACCTAAGGAGTGGCTTGGTCAGTGGGTCTGGTGTATGTTGTACCAGGGATGTAGGAAGACTTTGGAGAGTAGTCAGGATCAGTGCTGTAGTTTTTGTTGTTTTTTTTTTATCAAGACACTTCTGCCTTTTTGAAGGTTCCTCAATACCTGTACCTCAGTAATGCATCAGAAATCTTGTTCATTAGAACAAGTAGTTTCCACACTCCTTTGACATCCATTGTGCAGTGCCAAAGTATTTTTCACCTCGGGTGCCAAATTCTTGTCTCTTGATGAGCATGGTAAGCCCCACAACCAATCTGGGAAAGCTTTCAGGGGAAAAAAAAGCCAAGGCTCTAGCCTTTCATATGTAGATGTATTGGCTTGTCTTAGTCTCAAACAGTTGAAGACAAAGGAGCAGCCTCTGTGTATCTTAATGAGGCATTTGATGGAGAAGCTGATAGCACTAATGGCCAGATCCCAAGTGATTTGCTGTGTAGGAAAATTGCACAACTGTGCCCACCCATCTGGTCGTCACTGGGTGTCCGCATGGAGAGTGGGAACCTCTGAGACTCTCATTTTGTCATTCTATGACTAATGGAGTGCCATGGATATTTTGCAAACTAAAACCTCCTGTCACTGCAGACAGCAATCTCTTTGCAGTTTTGACCTGGGTTTGGTACTCTTTGTACACTCCGGTGCTATGAGTGCCAAATAGTCCACTTTTAATGTGGGGAGGAAATAACATGAAAAAACCTCCTATCCCATATCATGTACAAACCACCCATCAGTAAGGATGTGTGGAAGTGGTGAGTGAGCAGCGCTGACAAATTCAGCCGTTCATGGATTTTGTTTTCTGCTTTCTGACATTTAAGCCTTTGGGATATTCTGCGGTTGCTTTCAAACTTTTCTTTACAGTGATGAAAGCTAAAAACCTCTCTTAATAAGAGTGAAGACGGTTGTATTCATTTTACTCTAGGAGAATGTATTTTTTTAAAAAAACAATAGTTATCATGAGGCCCATGAAATAAACCACAAGTGCCAGTGGTGACTGCTATTTCTCAGTCTTGCCTTGTGTTTACCTCCCTCCTCCATGCTGCTGTCGCTGCCACCGACCCCTTGGGCTGTCTGGTATTAACTTGTCCTGCCATAGAGGCTTCACACCAAGGATTTTACCTTTGAAATTACATCTTTCTCTCAGAGTGGACTAGTTTTCAGTCTCACAGAAATTCTGAGCGAACACAGAGAAGGTATTGGCAGCAGAAGGATTTTGTGGACCAGGTAAGGTCAGAGTTCACTTTCACAGGAACTTTAGTGGGATGCAAAAGCTGAGAGCTTTCAAGGAGGGATGTCATGGCCCTTAGATGCTTTCAGGTGCTGATGCCTGGTAACACCTTGCTTGGAAAAAGGCTCTGTTACTTCTCTGCTCAGGATCCCCAAGAGCTTCCAGGGCGGAAACCAGTGGCACGAGGTGATTCTGGGAGTCCTGGGACTCCTGCACACTCAGGGTGACAGACCTCCTTTACCCCCTCCTGAGCACTTGATTCCCACCATCTGCTCCCTGAGCCCCCTGCTCCAGCCTGTCCCATCAGACAGCACGGGTATGGTGTCAATGGAAACGCTCTTTTCTGAGTGTATTTATGTGAAGTTTTAGTTTCTGGCATACTTATCTTACATGTCAGTCTTCAGAAATGGTCTTAAGAGCCTTGCTGTTTAGCCAGCACTTGACCCCCTGGAAGCCACAGAAGCGTTGCTCGTGTTACCCTGCTGCAAGTCTTTGTTTTGCTGTTACATTCTGTAATTATGCACGCTATTAATCATCTTCTGGCCCTTCTGGATCCCACTGCATTGTTTGTCACTGTTTTGCTTTTGGATTTCACATTTGCAGGGTGTAACTAGCCACTCTCCATGTGGCTTGGATTTTTCTTTGTAGATTTGCCTTGAATTACATCACAGAGAAGCTGCAATAATAATAATAAATCACCTTCCTATTAAGTAGATAGCATCTACTTGTCTTGGTTTGTCTTGCTTTCTTACCAAGTCTATTTTGGGATCTCATGAAAACTTATTTATTAGATCATACTTGTGAAGATAATATATGAGATTGTTCCTTTTATTCCAAGTATAGCCATCCTGTGATCTTAATCAACATTTGCTTTAAAATTCTCCAGCTGGCAATTCCCTGACAAATTTGGCCAACACTTGTGTTAATGTGGAGGTTCCTTTTTGATTTTATTTTTTTTTGTTAGGGACTTTGTTCCTTCTATTCTATCTACAGACATGACTGTGCTAGGAGAACAGTTTGGAATTTCCTCCAAAGATGACTAGTATTTGTCAGCTCCACATATAGCAAAAGTAGGGCAGGCCTGTGTTACAATGTGTATTATTTAGGCTACTTAACATTTTGTCCAGTAGTCACTGAACTTTAATTGGTAGCCTTTATCTGCGAGCTTGCTTTTTTTTTTCCTGTTTGTCCACTTAAAGACAAATTAAAACCCCAGGTGAAGTTGGAGTGTGTCTCCATTAATGGTTTGGCTGCTACCCTGCCCTCCCACCTGCCTTGGTTTTATAACTGGGAGTGGAAATTGCCCGAGGCCATCTCTCAGAAAGCAATAACATGTTATTCCTGCCACTGACTCTACCTCTTGGCTGGTTTCTGTAGACCTCAGCCTCCAGCTTGCAGCATCCTGTGGGAGTACTGGTGGCTAATTAGCGTGAGCCACACCAGTCTCAGTTTTTAATTTCCTAGATAGTCCCTGGGTAATCTCCATTTCAGTGATAGTTTTGCTGTTGCAAAACTGCAGGGACCTGGTTTTGTACTGGTGAACTGCCATGTAGTTGCATTTCTTGGGTGCTGTGCAGGTCCCAGAGCTGATGGGGTGGGCCATGAGAGAACTGAGGGGGGAAAACATTGTTGATGTGGAAATTGCTGTGCAGATTGCCCAGAGAGCTGCCCGCTGGTCTGATCAGGTACAGAAAATAGTACCCCAGCTCTCCTAGTATTGCGGTCTATTCTGAGAGCCTCGTATATTGCAGTGGCCAGAAGGAAGGTGAAAGTTCCTACTGCCTTATCCAAAGCAAGACCTTCCTGCCAGAAAATTCATCCCCAGTGACAGCGTCTGCAGTTGTGTCCTGTGTGACAGTTCTCAAATAGTGGTGTGATGAACTTGAACATACAACTGGAAGAGAAGAAGTTAAAAATATTTGTAGTTTCAAATTTATTTATTTTTTTGTCTACTCAAGACACTCTTTTCCATTCCCCAGCATCCTGTTGCTAACAGCTTTTTCCTCTGGCCTGTCTTGTCCTTTATAAACAGTTTGCTTGGAGCAGGAGCTGTCGTTGTTGCTGTATGAGTATCCAACAGGTGTTTACAGAAGAATTGCCATTGCAGTTAATGAGAAGGTTAAATGGGAGGCAGTTTTCCCCTCTTATGGACTAAATAAGGGAAGCTAAACACTCAGTTGTAAATAAAACTGTGAGCTGTAGACTTCCAGTATGAAATTAGCGTTGTTAGGATGCTGCTTTTGGGGTTCCATAATTTACAGATTTACTTCCTGATATCTACAGATATAACTTCCTAAAAGGAGATTGTTGTCAATGCCTTAGTGCTCTCTCGGGGCTCCAACAACAGGATGACCTGTAGGAAACTGGTTCATTCTTCTCAATTTAAATTCCTTCTGTCGACATGATGATGGCAGGGAAATGTTTTTAGCAGGATCCTCTCTGCTCAGTGGTGGTCCAGCTTCACTGGGTTCAGGTTGTTGTGTCACAGGGAGAGACAGTGCTTTTCCGCCCTGTGATTATCAGACACACTCCACCCCTGAGAGCTCCCACTGCTGCTGCTGCTCGGCTCCCCACGGCTGGCACAGAGTGAGGTTACGCCAGAGCATCGGCACGGCCTGCGGTTGCATAACGTACTGCAGTGGGCTAACCGGCTTTAGCAAAACACTCGTCTTGGACAGATGTTGCAGTGAAGCAATGATTAATCGGGGAAAAATTTTAACAACCTTAAATGGCAGTAAATTTACTTTGGCAGGTGGAGACTGAGAAAGTCATCGCTGCCATGTAGTGAAGTGTTGCTCTGAAGAGTCAGAGTAGAATTTTATCTGCCATAACACTTTCTCATGCTGTCTCCTGTCTCAAACTTGTATCAGAGTGAGAGCTTCAGTACTGAAATCTTCTTTTTACAGATCTCTTTCTAATGTGGTTGCCATCCGTATAAGAATGTGGACTGACATTTTTTCAGACCCTCACTGAACATCAGAAGTACCATTGCTTCTTGGTTCAGAGAATGCAATTGCACATATGTATGGATGATGACAGCTATAACTTTATTCTAAAGGTTGCCTTTTCAAGGTGTATGAACTGGCACTGCAAATAACACTGAATATCTTCCGTGAGACTGTATGGGGTAAAGTGATGTATCAGCCTGCCAGGCTGAATTTTTCAAATGTTATTGTAATCATCTTTCTGAAGGTGAAAAAGTAACTGGGTTCACCTGAGAGATTTCCTTAATAATGTCCTGGATTAAGATTAGAGCTTTTCAGATTTAGTGAGACAGTAACCCGCATTTAAAAGATCCTTGAGAAGCAAGTGATAAGGGACAATTGGTTACTCTGATAATGTTAGCAACACTCAAGATCTAAATTATTTTTTATTCAAAAGCTCAAAATTCTCATCAGTTCTACTGTTGTATTTTACTTTGAACAGGAATTTAGTTTTGACTTTAGGAGCAGGTTGCTGGCATTTCTCTTTTTTTTTTTTTTAAATCTCTCCTTGTTGGCCAACAAGAGTTACTGTTGGTGCATTCATAAATTTCACAGAAGTTTGTTTATTTTACAGAGGCTCTGTTCAGGGCAGAAAGCACTTACCTGAACCTAAATTTTATATGCTCTAGAAAACTTTCAACCTCTCTCAGGTTGTGATAGTTAGGCAGGAGGACTAAAAATGACTGTCGAGTGTTTATAAAATGTTGCTATTGCAACATGTATGCGACCTGCAGTCTATTTGTGATTATGACCTTGTCCCGTGTTCTTAATTCTTTCTTTAACCGGCAGAAGCGGTAACAGGTACACTGTTTTCTTACCAGCTCTGCACTGAAAGTGAATGTAGTCAGTAGACAGGGAACTACATGGTCACTGAAGACCGTGTGTTAGAGTTTTCCTTGTAAAAAATAATATTTTATACAGTCAATCTTTCTGCAAACAGACGAGTTGTTGGTCTGGCAGGATGTAATTCCATTTTCCTGAGTAGTTTGATTTCCTTCTGGCTTGGGTGTGCTTAAGCGCTTCACTAGTTTGTACTGAATTGATGTTGACGCTAAGGTACTTAATTTTGAGTAATTCAAGGGATGGATGTTAGTGAGAAGGTTGTGATTTGCTTTTTATCTATAGTAAATGCAGGCTATCGAGAGAACTTAAAAATACTAAAAGTATAGGCCCATCTGTAGCTAATTGTCAAAGTCACATTTTATGGCCACATATAATGGTTGTAGTTCCTAGTGCAAAGAACGAGCTGGCAGATGCTTTTACTTGTTTTTTTAATAAGGTATGAAGGCATAGCATGCACCTGAAGCAGCTGAGAGATTGGTATAGCTTAAAGAGTTTATTAAGTTTACTTAAAATCTTAAAGCAACTCTAGTTTAAGGCATGTTGATTTCTTCAGAAAGCTTTTGTTAGTTTGGATAGAGGCCATAGTATGTAAGATATAATTGTTTGGCATCAAAGTAGTGATTTTAACAAGGAAACAATTTAAAGTTGATCTAGGTGAGGTATGTTTATAAAGGCCCAGTTTCCTTATTTACTGTGTCACAATAGCTGTGTCTCATTTCCCTCCAGTTACCGTGCTGATCAGTGACTGTCCTGAGTGCCAACAGTCCGGAAAATGAGAAAAAAAAAAAAATCAGGAAAAACTTCTGTTCTCATGTTATCCAAAGTGCTTTGAGGCTGCATCTTGCAGTTCCCGTGTGCTGTCATCTTGTGGAAGAACTCCAAGAGGTGCCACAGTGTGGACTCCGCGGAGCCAAGGTGCCGCCCAAGAGGAAGATTTGGGTGGCCTTAGCCAGGATGAGAAGGGGTCAAGCCTGCCATCAGAGGTGTGTTCAGAGGATCAAGAGTTCTACTACTGCTGGCTCAGTAGCCACAGCAGATGTGTTTTTAAATCCTTTTTCCTGATTTTGACAAGAATTGTGAAGAACCTCCTTAAATTCCCTTTAACCAGCTACTTCATTTTCCTTGTTTTTTTTCCTTGCCCTAAATGGAGTCGAGGCAGTCTGGAATAACGTGTGTGGAATCGACAGGCCGTTTTTTGTTGCTTACAGTTTTCCTTTGAGATGACCTTTAAGCCTTGTGTTAGTCGCATTTCCATTTAGGGAATCCTTAAACTATTTCATATTATTGGGAGGGAGGGGAAGGCTTAAATAGAATCAGAGTTTTGAATGTTTGTTTTCTTATAGTAAATTGCCTTCTTGTGTGTCCTCCAAAGCTTCACACAGAAAAGACTGTTAACCAGACTGCTTTCAGAGAGGTGACAGCAGAGGTGGCAGCAGCAGCAGCTCTTGGGTGAGAGGGTCCGTGGGGCAGAGTGGGGACGTACCAAGCACAGTGGCAGGTGACTGCTCGGGGCTAATGCCCAGCTCACGTCCTGCTCAGCTGCAGCAGGAGAGAACAGAAAAGGTCTGGCTCTAAAAATGTTCTGTGTTCCCTGTGCGCTCAAGACACAGGATTTCTCAAGATCCTGGACACATTCTGAGTTTTGGAGAAACTGTGCCGTAGTGCAGCGCCAGGGAAGGTTCTGGAGAGCAGCTCCTCGTTGGGTCATTCTTGACCTCTTCCTCACACATTCAAATTCTGGGAAAGCAAAGCTTGACAAGAACTAGTTTGTACCAGGAGCAGCGAAGGCTTTTGCCTGTGCTTGTTTCACATAAGTTTCCAGAACAGGATTAGACNTGAAGGCTTTTGCTTGTGCTTGTTTCACATTAGTGTCTAATCCTGTTCTGGAAACTTACTTCCTTTCTTCCTTTTCCTCCTCTTAAGTCAATTTATGATTTGCACGAGCTGTTCAGATGATGTTTCACTATGGTGTTGAACATAAACTTTGGTTTCCTCCAAGTTCTCCAGTGTTCATGTCGGTAACAGTGAACAGGGATCGAAGGCAGCCCTGGGGCTCAGTTGCTGCTCTCTTTACATCCAGGGGCATCTGCGTAAGAGGCAGCTCATCCCACCCAACCGCTCCTGCTGCATCTGTGCACCTTCCCTCCCAGGACAGCAGGGCAGAAAATGCTCTGGCACTAAGGTCCCTCTGTCCTAAGTGGAAACAGTCCTGCATTCTAGTCTGATACCTGCGTGAAGGTTTCACTGAGCTTCTCAGCCCTAAGACAAAGTGGGGAGTGTTATCGGCAGTGGAGGAATTAACTTGCTGAAAGTGTTTTCCTGTTTAAAGCTTTTATGGTACTCTGCGAGGCAGCATCAGCTGTCACCTTGTGAAAGGTCAGGTTAGTATTACATGGTCAAAACACTCGTGATATATTTATTGTGGGTTTATCAGGCACTAAAGGGATGCACCAAGTCAATACATTGCTGACAGACCAGCTGCACAAGCCCTGGACAAACTGGCTGAGAGGTTGATTTTCCAAGTTAAGCCCCTTTTACTGAAGGTAGCAGGCTGGCACAGGCTTGTTTTGCTATCAAGGAACGTACAGGTCTTTCTGCTGGAGGGTTTTGTGGTCCACACGTCACTGGAACTGGTTTACAGCTATTTTTATTGTATTTGATTCCTTGGGATCTATACAGGATGCTTGTTCTTTTAATGTCCTACTTTTTATTGTGATTCTAGATTCTGAGTGCCAGCTGTGAAGGAGGCAGCGCCTTTAATTGCCATTCTGCCTGGGAGTGCCTGGCAGCATGTGTCCTTCTATAGTGTCAGACGGTTTTATTTGAAACAGACTTTTGTTTGGATGCCTCACTGAATAATCTGTCAATAGCTGAAATAATACCTTGATCCGAGAGCAAGTGGTGCTGCCAGAAATCCCGCTTGCTCGTCTGGCTCGTTCCGTGGTCCTAGCTAATAAACTGTCTCTGCTCACGCTGCAGCTCATTTTGCTCCCCAATTGCCCTTTCTGCTATAGATCTGCGTGTGCTGGATTAGTTACCAATTAATGTAATGTGTACAAACAACTGCTTGCTCTGCTGTTCTGAGCCCAAATCTGGCTGCACTTGGGGTTATTTCCTTCCTCCAGTGCTGCTTGTGAACCTGTGAACTTCCTGGGGGGATTTAATGATGAGATCTCCAACGCAGACCACCTGCTTGACTTTCGGCTGACAGTGGCTACAAATCATAGCCTGGCTGGGCTGCCAGTTGTGGTGTGAAGACAGTGGTGTCTAACGATTTTGCCTCTGTTTTTTAAATTGAGGTTGGGTACAATGTGAGGGACAGAGAGGAACGTGAGGGGGCATGAACCAATTCCAGGGTTCAGGAAGCAGCAATAAAGGTGCTATTGTAAATGAGCAATGGCTTGTAAAAGGCTGCAATCTGCTAATGTAGGTTACTGGGTTGATACCATTATTTAATAACGGTTCTTTAATCTGTTTAGATATTTTGACAGTTCTGTCAAATGAATATGAGGGATTGGTCCCTTGTGAATTTTTGGTTATTTCTCTGGGTCATTGTAGTAGCCACAAAACCTGTCAAATAACACTCAGCTGCACAGCACACTGCTATTTCTGATCCAACGATGAAGATAACGGCCTCAGTAATTGCGGTGGTGTTGAAGTAATTGTCATCCAACAAGCTGTGATTTGAAAATGGATGCCAGTGGTACAGTTTAGAAGCTTTTAAAATATGCCTTCTGATGCCTTTGTTTTGTTGTATACCGCTTACCTCTGATTAGCATGGGATGAGAACATCACATGTGCCTTTGTGTTATAATCACACATTTACGCAGCAATCGGTGCTGTGGAGAAATGGAGAAGTGCAGCAGGAGCCGGTGTTTAAATAACCACGTGCACACGTCTGTGCAGTTTTTGAACATGACATATGGTGCGTGATGTATGGTAGTTTGTCTGTTATGAAGCCCATGGAAACAGATGATTGTGTTGGTTTACTCTACAGAGGCTGCTGTTAAGGAGAAAGGACAATAAACCTTTGAAGAACGAGTGTGTTAGGCAGTCAGTGCAGTTCACCTTGCTGCTCATACCAGCAGAGCTTACTCATGTCTTCTCCTTTGAGATCTCATTGGAAGCAGAGTTAAAGCGATGATCAAGGAGAGGCTTCAGGAGCAAAGCAGTCTGAACCAACCCAGTTAGAACAGGAATAGGAACACTGCCCTCGTTTGGAAGGGGGTGATCAGTAAGGAAGGAGGCCAGCAATAAATGGTCAAAAAGAATCCCAAATCTCTGAAAGTCTCCCTAGTTTGCAGAGGTAATGTTTTATGTTGTGTGTTATACTCTTACACTGTTTGACACTGAAATGGTGCTTTACCTTGTTGAAGTAATTGTCATCCAGCAAGCTGTGATTTGAAAATGGGTACCACTGCTTGGCCAATGTGGTGGTATAGTTTAGAAGCTTTTAAAATACTACCTTCAACAATTGTTGATGACAGTTACTTTAGCACCTGGGTGTTAGCAACATCTTCTTTCCCTACTCAGTGAGGGAGATGGGGGGCTTAAAAACAAGATAGTCAACCAGCAGGAAGTTAATGTTTAGTTTTAGTAATATCTGTTTTATTTCCTGGACATATAATCCTTGGTTGCCCTGGGGTGGATGATCTGGTTGCAAATTAACCCGACAATTGATAAAAGAGTGTGTGAGCCCCCGTCAGCAGCAGCTCTGCCCTGGCAGGGCACCGCAGCCTGGGTGTGGTGCTGGGAGGACGTGCCGGGGCTGCTTCCAGGCTGGGGACTCCTGTCGCTGTCTTCTCACCCTGTGGACCTCCAGCTAACATAGCTGCAGAGCTGACTTTGCCTTTTGCCACCACATTCTCAGAGCAGGGACCCCAGGGAAGAAGCCACAGAGATCTAGCAGGAGGTGAGCCCCACTTCTGCAATGTGGACACCATACAGGAGCTAGTGATGTTAAGGTCTGGTTACATAGTCAGTGGAAACCTGGTCAATGCAGTTGATGAATCAACACCAAAATTTCACCTGCCACAATGTAGGTATATAGTGGAAGGCTTGTGGCAGGTTGGAGATGGAAGCACTGCTCTCTGCAGGGGTTTGGCAGGCTGGCCTTGTCCTGGACGGCTACTGAAGTTAAAAAAAGTGTAACCTGGCCTGCATTAAGGTGCCCTGCGGGAGCAGCCATGGTGCGTGGTGCAGAACGTGGTCTGCTGGAGAGCTCTGGGGCTGTATGTGCAAAGACCTGTTGAGAAAGGTCCCTCTCCCAGGACTGCTGCGGCTGCTAGGCAGTGTGGCAGGTGAAACGTCTGACAAAGAGCTAGCAGGGACGCCGTGCTTGTGAGCTGCTTTGCACTAACTGGGCTGTGGACTGAGAGTCTCCCTGCAGCGGATCACAAATGTTGTACAGATGTTGCTGAGGTCACTGTTGTGTAAACCCACGATTCATAACGTTCGTGATGGCACGAACAGGGGAGGTGGTGCTCCTCCTGAAGGTGCCTGGATCACCTCGTGGATGAAATCCAATTATACAAAACGCTGAGCCATTGGTTTACAGATGAGTAATGTGCTGTAAACTGCAAGGTCATGGATCAGGGGCAGCAGAGGAGGATTAGAAGACACTAAATGTGCTGCGTGATACCTGCCGCCAGTTCAGAGTGCTTCAGGAAAACATTTGTGAGGCTCAAGGATGCAGTGGGAGGAGCTGCAGTCAGTAAAAACAAGGAAATGTTGGCATGCCCTCACTAAATATGAGCAGGCTTGTGTTCTAATAACGACAAACAGTTTTGTTCCTCTGTATTTAAAATAGATAAAACAGAAGAAATAGAGATGGTGGTTGTGATGAAGAGTTAATAGTGGTTTGTAGAAGGACAGTAAATAAAGTTTGACTCGTTTAAACTGGAAGTGGGAGCAAGCCACCAAACCTGAGCTGATGGAATTGCACTTTTTCTGTTCTCTCCTCTCCCTCCATCCTTCCTTCTCTCCCTGCTTCCACTCACTCCTCTCTATCCCCAGCAAAAAAAGGGAAGGAGAAAGAATTCAAGGAATAACCCTGGTAAAGCAGCACTGGGTGGTGCAGGGGAAATCGGGAATTATCGTTGCTGGCTGTTTGCACAGGTTTGTTTATTTTACCATATTGACCCTGTGTTTTAGGGCTTCCACTTAGTGTTTGCGGAGGCCACGCAGGAATCCTTGGTCCTGGCACACTGCTTTGGCTAGTGGGTATCTATTGTTCTCTTTTCCAGGATTGGATGAGCCACAGCCCAGATGAAATATTTTCAGGGTGAACTGACACTTCAAGTGGTGTTAAATTGTTTTGGATCCCTGGTCTGTCTTGCTTGAGGTTACATCAACAGATTTGGACTAAGGAAAGGATTTTTCTTGTATCAGGTTACTGGAGAGTTGAGAAGGGTTTTTTGCATGGCCCGTTTCCTAGAACTGTTGGCATTTTCACTGCTAAACTGTAATTCTTTTAGGACTGAGACAGAAATTTCAGTACGCTAGCAAGTAGCTTCAAAAGACGATGCTTGCCTGCCTTGAGAGAGAAGAAATAATGAGCTGGGTTTTATCTACTCTGACCTGGGACTCTGAGAGAAGTGAAGATGTGGTGTTAATAAGTGTCCTTATTTCCTTATCAGCGTTAATGACCTGGGCACCACAGCAGCAGCTTGTCAAAGCTCCGGATTTTCTGTATGTAGGACCCTTAACTGTTAATGCGAGTCTCAGCTCCAGTTAAAAGCCAAAGAATGGGTGTGCACGATGAGGGTAGATATGAAGTGTCAAATTCCTTTGTTCCTGTTCTCAAAGGACAAAGATGCGAACAGGAAATAACTAAGCTTTATTTCTTTTCCTGTAAGTCTCTCTTGAATATATTTAGGAGGAAAAGAGTAATTTCATAAATACATTCCACTCTCCTTTTGACAAAACCAGGATTTGTAGTAATTTTGTTGGCACTGCATGAAAGCACTGTGACTGAGCCGCTTGAACCTTGTCCTTATCTGCAAGTCCATCAAACCATTCCATTGTATCCCAAAGCCACAGATGCATTTTCTTACTGGGTTGTAGAAGTGCTCGCTTGATTTATCAGGTTCAGGCAGAAGAGCAGGCCAGAAGAGTCTGCGCAGTATTTGCTAGGAGGAGCCTTGTGTAAATATAAACCTTTAAAGTTAGTTTTACATATATATATATCTATAAATATACAAAAAAATACAGTTAAAAGACCATGAAAATACTGTACTCTGTGGATTTAGATGTGTACACACAGAGTAATGTAGTAGTGACTGTTACATTACAGTATATGAAATATTTAAAAGGCAAGTACTAAGGGTTGTATATGTTGTGGGTTTAAATTCTTTCATTGACAAGTGTGGAAAACAGGGTTGTGCTTGAGCCATGCCTGAGCAGAGTTTCTTTCGGTTTAACCACTTTAGGTTGAGGGTGTAAGCTTTGCTGGGGCTTCTGATCGGAGAAGCGTGCATTTTATGTGGGTTTTACAGAACAGAAGCCATGAAATTCGTGTGCTGATGTATCATGGCTGACAGTTGCATTCCCCTGTGGATTGCCGTAGACACCTAAAGGTATGGATCACAGCGCTTTCCAAATAACAAAGTGAAATGTTTGAGGAACATGAAGCACTTTGTTGTTTTCAGAAGTCTTTGGAAACTGGCAAAGATGCATTTCCCTTGTTTGTTATTGCCTGCTGGAGGATGATCATCAAGTGTGCTGGGGAGCTGATATGTGAACATTTCTATGTTTACAGTTGTTAGTAATTCAGGCAGAGCTATAGTGTTCCCCTGCACAAGTATTGATGAGACATCCCATCATCTCTTCTGCAGCAGGGATGAATGTGAGGATAACACGATTGTCTCAATTTAAAAAAAAGTGGGAAAATAACATAGAGAAGAATTTGTCCATCTAATGGTTGTTTTCACATATGTTTTTAAAAGATTTAAATTGGTTAACTGTTTGTGACTGCCAGACCTGTTGATGCAAAGTGTGTTTCTCTGTGTTCAGTGCGTTGCTCTTCTGTGGGGGTTTAGCAGCTGATTGTGCAGAGGAGGAAAAGAGAAACATGTGGAGGAGGATGTGTCATAGCTCTGAACTGTTAATTAAACTGATTTCTAAAAAAAGATTAACCTAAATAAGGCTGATAGCAAAATTAATTTGAAAACCCGTGCTGCTCTAATTGGAAATAACAATTACTTTCAGCCGTTACTTGAAGCTGCAGCACGTAAGTCCTGGCTGTGGAGCGATGTTTGGAAGGGGCCTGGGGAGGTCATTTCATCTAACGCCCTGCTTTAAACCGATAATCCTGGAAATAGGCAGCTGGGCAGCTTTCCTCAGTGCTGCTGGTTTTGAGTGTGTAAGTGGATCTGCCAACGCTGAGTGTGCACTTGACCGCCGCTCTAGCCTAAAATTGTGCTTTCAGTAAACAATTAGTGGCTGAAAACTTTGTTATTAAAGTTTTTGAGAACCAGCGTGGCATTGCTCTGGCTTTCAGTGACTGTCACTAACTAACGCTCGTTACCTAATAAATGATACTTTTCAGAAGTAGGAGCCTGCCTGAATTCTTGGGCTGATACGTTTTCTGAAAAGATCCTGTTTTAAATAATTTCACAGGGCTCTGAATTCCACTGGCCTAGAATTAAAAATGCAATGGCGTATTAATTCTGAGTGGGATTTGTGCTGTCTCACAGTGTTATTTGAACAGTCTTTCAGCGTCTGAGTAGGAGCAATCTTGATGGAAAAAGTATGTAAAAATCTAAAGGAAGTAAATGAACACAATCTTTCCGGTGATAATTTAAAACGATAAAACAAGCAGCATGTAAATCAAGTAATCTGTTTTAATAATCAATCCGTTGATGCCTTTTTCCATACTGCCAGTGTTCCCTTTGCATTATCGTTGTTTAACAACTCCGTACACTTGGCATGCAGAAACTCCCTCCTCTTGCAGTGAATGATGAATGCATAAATAACCGCACTCCTACTGCTCAGATGTTTTTCCATTCAAAGAATGTAAAGTGAAGTACTTAAGACTGTTGTGCAAATTCATTTGCTTATCTCGCCTATCCCACCCTGCACTTCCATACCCACAAGGATTTTGGAAGAGTTCCCTGTACCTTCCTTCTCCCCTGCTCAAAGTCGTCCTTTCAGGGAGAGGGAAGAGCTCCTGCATTTGCCAGGTCAGCCACACTTACGACTTCATCTGAAAGTGCTGCAATTGGTTGCGGTAAAAACCCTTTATTTCTAAACCCAACTTTCTGTAAAATATTAATTGCTGTTTAATGGAAAGAACAAACCTTGTGCGTTTACTAGGCCTTTTCAGGACTGCTACACATGTTCCATCTCATTTCTGTAGGGCTGGAGGGCTTGTCTTCCAGGGCACCTGCTGCTCGATTCTTGCTGTAATGGGCTAGAGACCGAGACATGGTGAAGAGCGGATTTCGCTGCAGTTCTGGTTCAGATGGCTGTTAGGTGACAGGAAGCTTTTCCAATACAAAACAGAAAATACAAGGAAAAAAAACCCCACAACAAACCTGAGCCAAATTTGTGACCAAAAAGTGAGAAGCTTTTCCTGACTAGACATGCTTTCAAGGAAGCGTGAGGAAAAGTCCTTCCTTTCAGCCTGAATGGTTAATGGACATATTGCGTGGAAACAGATTTTCTTTGTGATTTGCAAATTTAGTTTTCCCCTTTCTTCACGTTACTGGTGTCTGTGCTGCAGGGAATGGTGTCGGTGATAATCTGGATTTGGGGTGGCCGGGATCACGGCCCTCCAGCAGACGTGGCAGAAGGGAATCTTTGGCAAAGGAGCTGGGTGGGCAGCTGTAGGTGGAATATCTTCATCTGCTGCTCTGAGACTTGGCGGTTTGTCCGCCGAAGCCCATAGCTGGTAATCTGATGTGCTGCTGGGACAGTTCCCTAGCCAAAACCGCAAGAGCTGGGTTAGGTCATAGTGTGCTGTGAAACACATGAATGCCTAAAGAAGTCTGCGTGGCTTCGTGACCAGAAAACAAACAGTCCTGTTCAAAGCCTACACACTCAATATTTGTGTTTAGGTGAGATGGTGGAGATCATGATAGTAACTCTGATTCTTAGCATGCAGAAACCCAAGTCATGTTGGTGCATTATTTGCATATTTCGCAGTATTGTTTTTGCCTGATTTGCATGGCCTGTGTTAGGGTAAATAAGGTGTCTGATTTTATTTTAGATCTAACGTTACCAAAGGACTAAGCGTCTTGGAATGCTTGTGGATGGTGTACTGTATCTTACTGCCGCAAGATGATTCTGGGGTTTTTTGAGCCCTGTATCAAAACAATGGTGTATTCAGGAGGCTCCAGCAGCATTCACACATCAGCACTGGGCACGAGCCTAACAAACGCGGAATATTCCTTTACAGCAGAACAATGAAGCATCTGAACACCAGCATCCCATGGCCAGCTGACTGCAAAAGGGGTCTCCAAGCATCTACAGAGAAAACCTGTGAAATACCGTGATTGTACCTTGGCACCTGGGCTTGGGGGATAAATAGCGGTGTAGTCAGACATCAGTCCAAAGTTCTGTTAGTCGTGCAGTGGGTAGAGAATACCTGGAAGGTGGTATAGCACACCGCGGATGTGTGAGAAAGATGGCTTAGAAAATAAGGTTGAAAGTCACCATCAGGTGCTGAGGTGGCTTCAGGTCATGTTTGTTTATACGAGGATGCTGCTGTATCAGGGTCATCAGCAGCGATATGAATGGATTTTGTTTCCTGAAGTTACTGGAGAAGTTAAGAGGAAGTAACAGGGTGTCAGTTATGGTCTTTGTTTTTCCACATGTTTCTTGACCTTTCTGTTGGGTTGCAGGATTTCATAGTTCCTTCAGCATCCCTTGAAAGAAAGGTTGTTATTCAGAAGTATAAACCAGTCCTTGCCCGGACACCATTCAGATAAACCTACGGCTGCAGAATTCACGCACCACTGAACCAGGGCGATGAAATCGGATGGTGTCTTCCGCATGGTGCAGATCTGTCCAGACCTTAGTCTGGTTGTAGCCTTTTGTGCTGTGATTTTGTCCATTGAGAGATTTCAAGACAGTGTACCCTTTAAGACAGAGGTGTATGATCTGATGAACAAAGCTGAATTCCCCCGACTGAAGGCTGAGGTGATCATGGTGTGGCAGGTTACAGTTAATATGGACACCAGGTGTGGAAAGAGGAGGTGGGCAATGAAGGTAAAGCGTATTTTTAAAAGTTCCCGAATGCTGTAACATCAGAGTGGAAGGAATACAATGGGTCATGAAGTCAGTTACTGGTCAGTGCAGGAAGCCAAATCTTCTAAACACATCCATCAAAGAAGTTCAGCAGTGCCCCGCAGGGCTCACTGCCCCTTGCAGATTCTGTTCAAATGCTCTTCCAGGACTGTTCCCTTGGCAGCGAGATTTCAGTTCCAGGGCTGTGTTGGCCAGGGTAAGTCCATTCCCATTTTTCTTTTGTGTGGGCCTGTGTGGATTTTTTTTTTAAGTAGTTGTTCTGGCTACCTGACCAGACGATATTCATCTACTGATGTGTTTATAGAGTGATTACTGCCACCTTTTCTTCCTCCCCAGTAGTTTTATGGGTCTTATGCATTTAAGTTTGTTCTCTTAGGTGACAAGCTCTAGGCTTTTCTGCACGTGTGCTGCACTTGTCTTCACGTGTGATGGGAGCACATAGAAGAACCTATCTGACTTGTGAGCGTTCTCTTTCTTTTTTTATACTTTTATAGGTTATGTGCTTATATTTGAGAGATTAAAAAGTTAGAGATTGTGGTAGATGGAATCTCTTGTTGCTATCCCAAGCCTGTTCTACTCTTTCCTGGTTAGATGTAGGATCATAGGATAATTCTGTCTCAGGAGGTCAGTTAGGGCAACCTCCTCCTGCTCAAAGCAGAGTATGATTTCTGCGTTAGGATTTTACAGTTTCCAGCCAGACTTTTCCCATGGGAAGTGGGAGTGTGTTTTACTGCTCTACGCAGAGAAATCGGGAGCAAGCTTCTTTCCTCTACCTGTGCTCAAGAGCAACTTTCTCGAGTTGGAATTCGCTTGATTGGAATAAAACCACGAAGTGTTATGTTGTCCCTGGAATCTTTTCAAAGAACTTCCTTTTGTCTCATTATCTATTTCCAGTCTGCTTGTGCCTTCTGTTATGCTTCTAGAAAAGTAAAAAGAGCGTGCAGAGCTCCCCTGCTGTAGGAGAGACGGCTCAGGCTGGCTGACGCAAATAGCAAGGAAAGGTCAGTGACTCCTATGTTTAGTGGTTTGGCATTGTTTCTGTGCAAGGTTAGCACTTTGTGTTTAAGGAGAGGGATTTTAGAATTGTTCCCATTTCTAGCTAGCTCCATTTCACAGCTTTAGCCTTTACTCAGCGTTCATTAGAGCTGCCTTAGCACCCGTCTCTCATTTTCCTTTCCCCCGACTGTACCTAGTGCAGAGATGACTCGAGGGTCAGCTGTGCTGGAGCTGAATCAGCCTCGTCAAATTACAGTCGGTTTGCTTAGAGGTTGGTTTGTTGGAGAAGATGTGGCACCAGTCACTCGTAGTTTACTATTTTCTTTTGAAAAAATTGACATCATTACAAAGGACTCCTTTATTTCCAAAGCTGACTGTGAAAATTGCAGATGAATGAATTATTCCTCGCCCTGCCCTTTCTGCTCCCTCCGTACAGGAAAGGAGTGGTGCAGAACGCGCGCTGAATGGCATTTCCTATGTTGTTAAACTGGCAACATCTGAAAACTGAAGCCATGCAGGACAACTGCAAGCAAAAATTTTGCCTTCACATTAGATGAACTTAAATTCAAATTTTTCTGGTACTTGAGACGGATCAAAACGTTGCAGACGTGCTTAGTCGGAATTGTGACAGACTTGGATTGTTTTCCTAGCGCAGGGAGGTAACACTGACTGGACAGTTTTTTGGTCTGTTTTTCCAAGTGCAGTGGGAATATTTTAGCGACAGTTCTGCCAACACAAATGGTGTTTATCTGGGCTCTCTTGTGAGGATGATCTGCTATAATACAGTGTATCAGCAATTTACTGAAGGACTCGAAAGTCATTCTTCCCTGCTTGACAGCTGGGTTTATTTTGAGATTTACCTAAATTAAAGGCTTCAAGTAGCTCTGAGTACTCAGAACAGAGACCTGGTATCACATGCAAAGGGCACAGTTGTCTGACACACACAGGGTGAAGTGTGCTTAAGCAAAGTCATCTCACTTCCCAAAGCACGAGGAGAATTGTTCTTTATGTCAGTGCTGCTGGCGATACCTGCTTGCATTTAAAAACAGGTAAATGGGATTTCACTGCCAGAAGTCTACTTAAATGAATTCCCTTCCTTAGTGAGAACATCCTAAAGGCCCATCCTTGACTATCGATGAACATCTCTTCATGAACATGAGTTTTAATTAATGTTTTCATGTGTGTTTGCAGGGAGAATGGAGTCAGAGCCTGCAGTAATGGATTTTTAATGTGTATCTTTGGTGGTAAAAAATAACTAAGGCCTATGACTCCCTTTGGGGGAATAACCCAAACCAGATGGAGCATTTGCAACAACTCTTCAGCATGCCAGAGAGGTGTGCAGCTGCTACTTCATTCTTCTTCCCATGCACAGAGGTGGAAGGAAGAAAAATCTTCAGTTTGTTTGGGCTTTGGAGCTAATGAATAAGTTGGAAATAGATGATTATTTGAAACCGTCAGCCTTTAATTCTTTTAACCTTCAGCGGTACTAGGTTAGCCGTTGACAATCTAGCGCAGGCTGGTGCATCTCTGTCACTCCTCTATCTGTCCTGAATTGTTGGCTTTTGCTTTTTCGTTAACATTTCCTTTACTTTAGGCCACTGCTGTACAGTTAAACTGAAAGTCCATCTTCTTGTCGTGTTTCTGGAGCATCTGTGTAGCATCAGGGAGCAGGAAGGGGTGAGACCGAGGAGGTTTACGGAGCACCTGCTAATGTGGGAAAGCTTTAGTGCGTCTGCACGTATGGAAAGCAGAGTAGGATGTCAGTCTGTGCTCAGTGGTGAGAAAGGAGCAGTTCCAGAGGGGAGGAGGTCTTTTCTGGGGGAAAATGATCCGTAATATCAATAGCTACAATTCAGCTCTCTTAAAGTAACAGAAAATGAGACGACTGGTGACTTGACGTGATTTTTCCAGCAGTTGCTCAGCTCCTGAGATATTAGACAGATGGAGGGAAAGACTGGCAAAGTGTGTTTCTGAGGAGCCGCTTCACACCCGGCAAAGCCCAGCCTGTGATCTCAGTGCAAACCATCCTGGGAGCTGGCACGGGTTATCTCGGGAACCGTGCTGAATTCTGGAAATGGCAGCAAGCCTGCAGAGTGCTGCCTGCTGTCTGTGATCCCGGCAAGTGCCTGTTTATCTTTCAGTGCAGAGGAGTTACCATGTAAATGATTAATTAGAAATTCTCTCTATGATTTGAACTGCAGCATCTGGAGTGGCGATTGCGTGGTAGGGTGCCTCTGTTCAACGGTCTGCCTTCTGCAGATGTTGTTTTGGAGTGTGGGTTCCAAGTCTTGCCAACTAACTCTTTTCTTTATTTGTACTGAGTGCATTTGAAGTTGCATCATTTCCTCGGTAAGAACAGTTTTATTTTTGACTGGAGTGTTTGTCAGGTGGGAGAAATCCTAAATGTGAGTGCTCTCTGGTGGCGAGGATTTCTGCCTCAGCTTTCTGATTTCTGCGGTGTATTTTCCAGTGGTGATGGGATGTGAACGTAGGATGTCTGTACTTAAGGATAATTTTTTTTCAGCTCCCTAAAAATAAAGCTTACAAAACAAAGTAAGAGCCTTTTTCTTTCCTTGGCAGTTTTATTTCCTAGGCAATACTTTATATCCCTTTCACTGATTTATATTCTGTGACCTACGGTTTATATTTTCTCCCTCTCAATCCATGTTTTAACAAGGGAATAAAAACTTGTACAAAAACTTCTCATGAGAGAGCTGATGTTCTTCATCAAAGTAACACACAAGGATTACTGTGACTTTCTTTTTGGGTGCTGAACTAGATTACAGATGCCAAAGGAAAATTCAGGAGACAGTGATACAGAAATTATTCAAATAGCATCATTATGGGGGAATCTTTTCTCCTCCAAGTTGTGGCAGAAGTTGATGTAATTTTCATGACACATATCAACCGAGGTTTGACCCCTGGAGCAGGTGCAGGGGTTCCTTTTATCCAGTGTGTTGCAGATTGCTTTTAATAACAGAAATCCACTCCTAGGAGTTACACGCTTGGTACTGAAATGATGACACTGTCCTTTCCGTTGATGAGCTTTCCCTTGAGGGAGTGCAGTGCCCCGATTGACGAGCCTTTCCGAAAAAACTTCATCGTCTGGTGTGGTGACCTTGCCTCGCTGAGGAACAGCAAATTGAACACAACTTGTACCTCCCCGTTTAGACTGCCATCGTTGGTTGTTTTCTTAAGCTTTCATGAGTTCTGCTTGGGCAAGGCAAAGTGAGAATCTCACGCCGAAGCAATGCAGCTAGGAAAACAGCCGCTGCTGTTCTTGGCCTGCCGCTGCACTGTCTGATGAAAAGAGGCTTTATCAGCGAGGAGGGGTGAGGAGCCACGGCTCCTTTTAGGAACATCTGAGCACAGCTCTGGAATTTTAGCTCCGGTGCTGAGAAGTAAAGAAAAATGAACAGAGGGGTAAATGGGAACATCAGTTGTTCATGAACTCTGTATCCTTAAAGCCAAGTGTGAGATGCCCGTTTGTCAACCCTGGAGATGGATCCTTCTCCTTCTCCCTCACCTCCATCTGCCTTTTGCCACAGAGATTAAAGTCATAACTCCTCAGAGTCTAGGAAAACCCTTTAAAACTTGACTTTGAGGCCAAATGTGAGTTCTGTCATCTGAGCCCGGACCTGTTGGTGAGGCTGGCCGGGGGAAATCTGTCCATTCTGCTTNCGTGAGCTCTGTCGTCTGAGCCCGGACCTGTCGGGTGGGCGAGCAGGCAGTGTGTCAGGCTGCTGCATGTGTCGAAGTGTCCCAGCTCCAACCCCTCCACAGCTGACCCGTGCCCTGGTCGAGGGGCTCCTCCGCAGCGGGGAGCCCTGAACCGCCAGCTGTGGGGCAGGCTGGCTGGGGGAAATCTGTCCATTCTGCTTACCAGGCAGTTGGGGACGCTAAACTGTCAGGGGAGGAAATTTAAACTGCACTCTGCTGCTGAAAGTGTACATAATTCATTAGTAAAGGAAGAGGTCAGAGTATTGGGTACTGTGGCGGTGACTTGGCACGACACTTCACTAGGGATGTAGGGATGTCCTTTTTTTTTTTTTTTTTTTTTCTCGGCCGCTAAAAGAAACCCACTTTCTCTGCTGACCGTGAACCCTCCAGCTGTGCATCTGGCATTACGGTGGGGCTTAAAACCTCCTCCAGAAAACGCTGTATCTTTATTTTTATCATTAATAGTGCGTTTAGTGGTGGTTGTGGGCCTTTTGGAGAGCAGTCTGTACGGTCTCCACTTGGCTTTTCGATGGCCCAGCTCCAGAAAGATGGGAAGGACTCTGCTGATTTTGATGTCCTTGAAATGGTTTCCATTACATATGTATGTCCCAGTGTGATTTGATCTCCCTAACAGCAAGAGTGTTGTGTGTGTTTGGTTTTTCTTAAGCTCTCCGATGAATATGTGAGTCCCTGGCGCTCCTGAGACGGGCAGCCTGGTTACACCATCTCTTTGCACCCACCTGTGTCTTCTGCGTTCAGATACCATGATTCCCAGCTGCTTTGTGCTTCAAAGAATTAAAATCTGGGATGGCAAATGCCAAGGACTCAGTGTATTTGAGACGTCCTGGGTACCTAAGTCTGTGTTAAGAATTAGGCAGCCGTTCTGTATCTCATACCAGGCTGGCGTGCCAGTTGCTCGGTGTCGTTGCCTGTGCCTTACCCATCGTTTTTGCTGCAGTTGGTATTGCTAATTATAACGGCCTTAGAGTTTCTAAAACATGCTTGGGAGCTTTCAAACAGCATCTCTCTCTAACGTATGAAATATCTTTGCATTTTAAGCTCACTAATGTTTTGGGAACTGCATATCAGGGCTGCCCTCAGTCCAAACTGAACACAGGAACAAGAAGCCGTTTTGCGATCCTTGTGGTTTTTTAGTGCGGTGTTTCTGGAGGAAGCTGGAATGAGAGGCCAAAAGGCTTGTAGAAAGTGGAATGCTGGTTGCTAGATTGTGTTTCTTGAGTTTTATTACACCTGCTAAAAACTAACGCTGCCAAGATGCTGCAGAAAATTCTCCAATGAACAATAGAAAATGTCAAAGCTGTCACCACATGGGGGTGGTAATAAATTCAATAAAGTAATGCTCGAATTTGTGCTGTAGTCGGTCAGGATGAGGAAGGCCCTGTACTCCAGAGAGGTGCTCTGGTGCCATCTAATGTTGTAAGGTTTAAACACAGGGCGCAGGCAGGTATTTCGTGGTAGAAATGCCATGATTTGCACGTTGATGTCCGAATCTGGTGTTGTCCTTTCCCCCCCCTGAGAAGCACATGCTGTGTGAATCCTTCAGGTGTTAATCTGAAATTCATTCTGTGCTCTTCTGCTGGATGACTTTTGGTAAAATGTGGATTTCTTTGGAAACATCTTTTAATTTAAACTTTTTTTTTTTTTTAAACAAGCTTCAAATTGTTTTCTGTCTTGTTGACAGAAGGAATACTAAGGACCAGGTAGGGTTTAGGAAGGGTATAGTTGCAGGTTGTTTTCATACATTCTTTAAAAGCTTTCACTTTTGATTTAGCAGCAGTGATGATATCAAAGTGCCTTCTAGCAAAAAGGATGGAGCAGAAGCTGATTGCTAGAGCTGACAGGCTGCAATTGGCTTCTTGGCTTGTATCTTTACTTTCTTGCAAATGTTATTAGACCCCTAAGTGAGTGGCCTCAAAACTTCTGCTTCTCTGGCCTGAGCTGGGCTGTGGACAACTGCAGAACGTGAAAAAAGAATTTGCCTTTAAATCCCCTGTATGAAGCAGATTATATGAACTCATCACAGATTATATGAACTCATTACAGATTATATGAACTCATCACAGATTATATGAACTCATCACAAATTCGTTTTATTGTCAATTGTAGAAATGGTGAATTATATTAACTTAAATCTCACTAAAGAATGTCTTAGAAAGGTTTGTTTCTGGCACCATGTTAATAGCAACAGAAACACCCGAATACGCAGAAAGCCGGCTGGACTGCATCGGCAAAGCAACAGTTTGGTGTACTCAGAGATATGGTCGGTGTTTGTGCCTCAGTGATCTGCTCGGTCATGCATCTGGCGGTGAAATAATAGTAGAAATCTCCTTCGTAGGTGGTGGGATTCAAAGCTAGCCCTGGTTCTTAGTCCTTGGAACATCAGGTCATACATAATACACTAACATGCCATCTGGGCCGCACTGGTCAGATAATGCCCATGGTCAGTGTTTTGTGATGTTTCATTACGATGATGGATTGAAGAGTTCACCTGATGAAGCGGGCACCTTGC
>VZTO01027025.1:6517-18626 GCA_013400615.1 Syrrhaptes paradoxus
TGAGCAGCCTGGTCTAGTGGTTGGCGGCCCTGCGTATGGCGGGGGGGTTGGAACGAGATGATCACTATGGTCCTTTTCAACCCAGGCCATTCTATGATTCTATGATACATTTAAGGTACGTGAACTGCGTTTAACTTTAAATAGCAGTATTCACTCATTTATAGTTATGCACCTGCCAAAATGTTCTGCTGGATCAGACTAAGTCAGGAGAAACATAAGCTTTAAGTATACCTTTCAATTTAACATAAAAAAAATTAAAATATTGTATGTGTATAAAACAGAGTCATGACATCAGAAGCAGAAGAAAAAACTTTCCCAGCCCTACTCCATACTGCCCACCAGGATTGGCTGGATGGTTAAATTCTGGAGCTGTTTCTATGACTGATAAGTTACTTGGACATTGTGCCATTCATTTTAATGAGAGTAGAGACTACATTTAGAGAATGATACCTGTGTCTTTTCATCACACTGAATGTATGGCAAGGAAGATGTTAAAAAACTTTGAAATCAATACGAAGCAATGAATTCTAAGCTGTGCTGTTAAAGAAAGCTTCTCCTGTGCTGACACAAGGCCTTACTCAGAGGACCTGTTCCCGCTGACTCTTTTCTCCTAAGCAATATTCTGTAAAGCCTGTTGTATTAGGTGACATGAAAAACTAATGAATAGTTTGAAAATGGATTTCTCTATCTTTAATTGTCATAGGTATATTATACAACTGAAGGCTAGTGTCTTGATTTTCTCTAAGGCTAAGATGAATATCAGGCAACACAAAACTCCCATTCCGAAAATCAAGAGGCTACAGAGAAATAAACGTTTTAACTCATACTGAGAACTCCTTGCACTGAACGAAGATTGCTATAACAGCAGAAGAAATTTCATATTTAGTGAAAAAGGGAATGGTAGGAAGTTTTAATTTTAATGAATAATTCTGCTCTTTAATATTTGCTTTCCACCTTTCCCTCAAGAATAAGATTCTATATTTAGGTGTGCTATAAAAATGTACTGATGCGATATTAGGGTTAGGGTTGGGCATTGCCCAGCTCTACCAGCTGATAGGGAAAATAGTCTCTAAATTATCCAAAACCTTCACATTCCCTAGTCCTCTCACCCCCAGTGATCCATTTCACACCATCCATCGGCAATCCCTTGCCCCTTATGTCTTACCTTTCCTACAGTACGTTGCCTTTATTTTCCATACCATTTATTTACTATTCCTTTGTGTCCTAAAAACCACAACTGGCTACCATGAAACAAGTTTAGCTGAAAAGCAAGGTGCTAAAGATCAAAGAGACAGACGTAAAAGCTGCTGCATCTTACAGAATCACACTACCAAAGCCACATGAACAATGAACAACCTTGTATCCATCTCATGGGACAACAGAGGAATTTTTAAGTCTGTATGGAAAAGAGCACATTACTTATTGTGAGGCACATAGAAACAATGGTAATTTTAGTAGAGGAAGATTCAGAAACATGGAGATTGGAGGTTTAGACCTAAGATTGCCCTTGTTCAAGGCAGCTATGTTACTCCACGGTTACGCTGATTACTTCCAAACACATGTCAGGGATGGTTTTTCCTGTACCACCAAGTCAGTGTCTGCTAAAACTTTTCTTTCTTTATCTGAACTGTTAAAATAGTTTAAAAAAAATATAAAGTTTAAACAAATTGTGTCAGAAGAGCCCTTAGGAGATACCGAGGAGTGAGAACATAGGTGAGATCAAAAGGGCTGTCTACAAAGATCTGAATAGGATTGAATGGCGTGTAGATTCCTGAGTTCACAATGAAGTGGGAGTGCATGTATATGAAAAACTCCCATAAAATGAGAGTCAATATTGCATTAATGTTATTAACATTCAGATGATATGTATAGTTTAAGAGCATTTTGAAAACCATATAACACAGTTAACTCTATTACTACAATACAGAGTTGCCCTTTAACTTTCAAAGAGTAATTTAGAAATAAATTCTTATCAGGAAATTAATTAAGTTTTCTTTCTTTTTCCAATCTCTCTTTTTTTTTTTTTTTGCCTTTCCTTGTCTTGCAAGTGACAAGAAGAATCATAGGGTGGATTAGAGCCATACTTATTTTTTTATTGTGTCACTCTCATGTACTATCATAATTTCAAGAATAAAGATATCCATAGAAAATCAAACTTTGTTTAAATATAGCCAACCTTGTGTGACAAATGACAAAGATTTTTATCATAAGACAAAATAAAAGTAGCAATAAAAAAATCTTAGAAATTACTAAGAAAAGACAAATGCTTAAAGGGTAATTAGAGCTTAATTAGAAATAGAGATTCTATCAGTATGATAATAGGTGCCATTTTATTCATGCCAATGCATAATTTCTCTCAATGATACAATGTGGTTCTATCCTGAAAGCATGCACTCATAAATTGCTCACAGCAGTTAGTGTTTGAATTAGTAAAATAACTGTGTTTTGTTTTCCGTAACTAGTTGTCTTCTAAGTACTGATCTGATCATTTAAATTAATCATGAGGAATATTTACAAAAATTAGCACCAGATGCCAGAGAGATTGTTATGAGAAATAATTTACACTTGAAATAAAATGTTAGCTATCTAAACCCACCTTGATATCACAGTAGTCCTAGATGTTATGAAAGAAAATAAGAAAACTAATTACAGGAAAAAATATTTGAAAATACTTTGGAAAATGAGAAAAGAGTAATGTATTCCTCTTTTAGTGCCTTTGCTCAACACTGACCTACTAGACACCATAACTGTACTTTTAACTGTCTTTTCTTTAGTAAAATTTTACCAAAAAAAACCATTCTTTACAAATAAGATATTTTAAAAGTTGTATCTTGAATGTCAGCATATTACTGCTTTATGCTCTTATTCATCTATTAACCTAAAAGACTGATTACATTTGCTGGTAACATAAAGGCTTATGAAATTTAATTATTATTTTTTAAATGTTCAAGGATTCAGGAACAACCATGAAAGCACAAAAGAGGGAAGGCTAATCACTCGTATTGTCTTTCAAAATGCCACTTGCTCACTTGCAAACATGGTAGATTCTTGAAAACAGTCAGAAAATATTTATTCTCTTTACGTTTTCATAAAATAGTTACAAACCAGTATAACCTTTTTTACAGCCAATAAATTTGGCTTTAAATACAACAAAAAAGCATGGAGTTATTTTTATTATTTTTCCTCTTTGATAATGAACACTAGGTAACCAAATTTGCTCACTTTTTAGAAAATGTTCAAATGTTCCCAAGAAAATGTTCCCAGCAATGCAATGGATGTTGAAAGGACTAAACTTTTGCTTATTTTTCTAATTGTGATGACCCAATTTTAGTGCAATGTGCTAACACAGTTCTTAATGCTCTGAAATTTCCGGATGCCCTTCTAAGATAAAGGCAGTCTCCCCCAACACTCAGGAGTAACTGGAAGAGACAAGAGTCATACTTTCCGTAACTTATAACCACCAATGAAGTGGTGCATAATTTTATTATTTTCAGTCAGGATTTTCTATCAAAAGAGTGATGCTTCAATGCCTATCACTTCAGTGACATAAGACCCAGCTAGGCAAAATCTCCCTACTTACGAACCTCCAAGAATAAAATCTAGTGACTGTGCTAGAAGTATGTATCATGCTGTGGAAAATACCAACCAGATAAATCACTCAAAAAGCCCCCACTTTATACCTTGACTAAGAATAAATGAAAAGCCACCAGTGGAGAATTCTTCTGTTTCTTAAAGTTTCAGATTTATATCAGTGTTTCTTTCCAGCAGCTGAGAATCTCCCAAAAGTCATGTTACTTTCAGACATTATGTAACTTGACAGACAGAGACTTCAGTTTGGTTAATCTGCAAGTGACCATCGTTCCTTTCAAATAAAGATGCTACATTATTATCTCTGCTGCTGTTACCCAGATCATACACTTCATACAGATTCAAGGTAAAATCTTGTTAAAATTGCAATCAAGTGAGCTCCCTTCAAGAAGGACCTTTGCTTTACTTGAAATGGACGGTCACTGATAACTTCATTTATCTCCTGGTTGAGAAATAGGATGGGGGGATTACAATTTAGGATTTTCTACAAAAAAGATTGAACTACTTCACATTCAGACTCTGCCACAGTTTCAGCTGACTGCTTCCAATAACACAGTTCAACCTCCTTGTCACACTGGACTGTGGTGCTGGCCAAACCAATGCATAGATAGCTGTACTTTAAATATCTAGAACTGAGCCAGACTTCTAAATTCCCTTTATAGTCAGTGGAGTAGGAATTTTTAAGGTATGATTCACTTCTGTTTAAAAGAAATGTCTACGTAGGCCAAGCGTATCTCAGTTTAAACCACTGTTATTTTTATCTAAAGCCACAGACCCGCATCTTTAGAAAACCCATTCTTCTGCCATTTTCCTTCGGTTTCATCATCCTTCTCCTTGACCAGAAGGAACTGAAGAAATTACACAGTAACTCATCAAAACTTTCTGCCATTTGGAAGACAATGTTTTGGGTGTCATTTCTAGAGGTTTCCATCTAAGATACTAAACTAACTTGTTTCAAGCTCTCACTTTTATTCACCTTACTAAATTTGAGAAGGCAGATTGCATTGGCTGGTGAGAGATGAAGAATACGATTTCCTGATCCCAAGTTGTGGACCCAAACAGTTGTAATGAGCAGAGTTGTATTTTGGAGGAAAGAGTACATTTCCCAGTAAAAAAACCAGTCTGAATAATGAGCCATAGGTTTGATGACTACTTTAACAAATAGAACATGGGTTTCTTCCCCCAAAGTAAGTAGGCAGGTAGCTATACATTTAATACATTCATTACAGCCATCTGTATCTGACCATCATATCTGTACCTTGAACAAATGTTCATCAAACTACCATGTAATATCCATACAGACACACTGATACACAGTTAGCCTCTTTTATTCATCTAGAAAAGTCAGCAGACACTTTCTTACCAGGAAAGAGGCTTTGATTCTTATATTAGTTTCTTGGAGACCTCTTGGCTATTGTCACTCCTGCCCATAAACAGGTGTCAGGAACAAATAGTGCCAGGTCATTTAAGGCTTCAGGCCAGAGATTTCTCCACATCTACATATGCAGCTGGCAAAGGTTACTAAATATTCTCCTTTATTTGCTCACAAGCATTGGCCATTTGGTTCCTCACTCGGAGTTGCATATGCTTTTGTGAGATCATTTGTCCTTAAGTACCAGTAACCTGTTTGTAGAGCAATAGGATTTTCGATGTAAGGTGAAAATTTATTCTTGGCCTTACAGTAATAACATTGACTTGCATATTTTAAAGGTCTCTAAGTAGCTATGGGAATGTATTTATGAGTGTTTATGACCTTGGCTAACGGAAATATTTCAGTTAAAATTTCAACATAACCTTGCACAGTTGATTTCCAAGAAAAGTGAACTCTTAACAATGCTTCATCTTCACCAACTATAATTTTTCTTCCAAGTGTTTTATCAGAGAATATTTCTGTGACTATATCCTACTTTTTATTCAGAATATGACTCCCTGAAAAGGATGGTTTGATGTCAAATTGACATCAAGAAGATACAGAGTGACTCTTCCAACCCACCACACTCCAGTGTAAAAGAACCAAATGAGATCCTGGAACTGTTGAGCTTGCAAAGTTTGGCACATTTCCCATGAATATCTGAATTCAAAGTCTCTTGCCTGGCTTTTATTAACACTAGCAATAAGAAAGATTAAAAAGGGCAGCTTGCTAAATATTTGTTTTGGATTCAGCACTTAATAATTGCTACGTCCTTACAATTTCATTGGAAACTGTCCAGTAGGATGTGGCTATGTCTTTTATCTAGTTATCAAAGTGAAGAAAGTCTTGTGAGTAATAATCTTAAGTAGCTACATCACACATAACAACTGATTATTTAATTAAAGCTGTCAGTGCTGGTGCACTCTATACATGCACTAAATGTACATTAATTTGTCAGATGTATTAATTAAGAAAAGGAACAGTAGGGAAAGTCATTGCCATTTAACACATATTGTTCCTTATACAAGAGTTGAAGTTTCTTGCTACCAAGACTGGAAAATACTCATATTACTGTTGTTTTGTTCGTCATTGTGACAATCTTCCTGTTTTCGGTCTTCTTTGGCATATAGTCATCCTGAACTATTTCAGTTCTTCCATGGCTACTGCCTAGGAGACTGTACCTGCACCTGTCAGTAACTGCTTCCCAAAACAGAGACCTATCCACCTCCAATATCCCCTCCTCTTTTCCCTCTTTTTTCCCTTTTATTAGCCATTTCAATGTGGATATACTCTCTCCTTTCCCTATTGAAAGAATTCAGTCTGGATCTTCTTCATTCCTTAAGTCTTTCTTCTTATTATTCTTTGTTTTGTCATAGTGAACAAACTTTTTTATTCATTTACTTCTTCCCTCTCTTTCTTAGCAGAAATAAAACCTGGCTTTGAAATCTTTTAAGAAGCTTTAATATTTTTCATCAGAAATTTTTTTAATTGCCAAAAGAGAAACTTTTCACAGAGGCACTATCAAGAAGATTATTCCCGTTCAAGATAAAGCTTCACATTTAACTCAAAGCCAGAATCATGCAGAACAGTCCTAGCTGCTTCTAGAAAAAGGAAGCATGATCGAACTCTGAGATTTTCTGCTCAGAGTGTCTTTGTGAACCTGTAGGCCTCAAAACTTTTTTCCCTAGCTGTATAGGTTGGTGTAGTAAAGGACAGTATCTGTCCTTTCAAGACCCTTTCTGTTGGTACTATTAGACCAATACAGCAACTTAACTAAAACCGAGTTACGGAGAAGTAGTGCTCAGAAAAACGCTTCAAGGGTAGCACAAATAATAACGCCTGTGATGATGCTTGTACCTTCAAATATCTTTCAGAATGAAAAGTTGTCTATAGCATTGAAGTTCAGATAATTCAGACAAAAACTAATTAGTTGGCCATGAGAAATTCTTAGAGCTGCAAAAGCTGATACACACGCAAAGCGTCTTTTCCAATGATAAATGCACGTTATATAATAAATTTACTAGTAGTTTTCCTAATATCACTGTCCAAAAAAAAAAATAAAACCCATTCTCATTGGACATAGTGAAATTCTTTATTCTGTATAAATTGATAAGACACATTTGTAGCCTGATTCATCTGAGTTCTTTTAAAAATCTACTTGAGGAAGATAAGAATTTACTATGTTCACTAATCTACCATAATAACAGTGGGTTGCCTATACAATTATCTCAAAGCAGATGTCAACAATTTAGTCAGATTAAACCCATCTCTATTGAAAAATGTCACCTTAGAAATATCTTTAGAATAAATTTTTTCTACTGTTCACAAATGCCATGTTGAACAATAATTTAGACAGTTTTTGGAGAAGCATTTCAAACAGATGATCTGTTCTAGTGAAGAAGACTTATATTTATAAGATTTTGCTGGTTTGGTATTATAATACATTTCTTGCAAATAACAAGGAATAAGAGATGTGAAATTCATCCACAGGAAGGGTAGTGGTCATTGTCTTCTATAATTTAAAATATGTAAGAGTAAGCTACAGGGATGCCTTCAAAGGTAGTCTGAAATTACTCTGGGATATTCAATATTAGAACAAAAATACCTTGACCTGTCCTCAGCATCCCCATGCCCAATGGCACGGTGCTGTTATGAGCCACTTGGCTTCACCTCCGTTGTTTAGGTGGGGAAGACAGCCCATCTTTTCCATCAGCCACTACTAGCTCAGTCTCAGTGAGAAATACAGCAGCTAGCAGATGCTCCCAGAGAGCTATACCACCTTCAGTGTCTCTGTAGTAGATGTGTACTGTTTGCTCTCAGCTGAAGAAAATCCATTTTGAAAAATAGCGATAAAATATCTACCTACCCTAAAATGTATTTATTTTTTTATTTTAAGCTAATATACAAATTCTTAACCTTTCATTGCTCTTTGGTTTTTAGATAGCATTGCTTTATAGAGATGGTCTCAAAAACTACTAGGAAGAGTGCTGAGATACTGTAATGAAAAGTTTCAAGACAGACTACTGGGACAGAAATTCTAATAGACATAGTAAAAATTTCCTTTCATATATTTAAAAAAAGAGTGCATTTTAAATAGCTCTAGACATTGCTTCGGTGAATGCTACATTTACCTTCCTCTGTCCCTGGAAATAATTTTAAAGCAACTAAATCTCTGACTCATCCTTTTATTTTTTTATTTTAAGCTAAGATATCATTTATTTCCTACATGGCATGAAGATTTTTGAATTGATGTCTGAAACAGGTGAGTTTTTTCAGTTTAAAAGAGTGACAGTTTGTGCCCAATGTTCTTTCTGAAAGTTTCAGAAGGATTTTTATTATATAATAACAAATTATAATTGTGTCATTATGCATAATTACTCTATGCTATTGCATCACATAATTGGATCAGTTCAAGTTCTAATTGCATGGTTAGAGATTTACTCTAAGTATGTTTGGGATATAATTACACTAATTTCATAATTCTGGGACCCGCAGAGTCCAAATTTTGTAGCATTAACATTCCTTTTTGTGGTTCTCTCTCACAGCAGGAAAATTTTAAAATGGTATTTTGGTTGTGTAACAGACCTTATTTATTTTCACCAGTACGGCATAAATTTCTATTTGTGTCTGTAATGCACTACATTCTATTTGTATGTGTAAAGATTAGACTGTTGCTTGGTCTATAGCAATGTGAAACCTGCTTATATGGGCCACCTTGGCCACTGGGCTAGAAATGAAAAATAGTCAAATGTCGTGGTCAGCACACAGCAAAAAACAAATGGGCAGAGACTGGTAGGACCAGAGCCAGCTGATGTGCAAGTGACAGTGTCTGCTTCACAGTCTTGGAAGGGAGCCGGTTGAAAGGAGCTCATGTGGTATTACTGGGACACTATTAATATCCCGCCACTTTAATGAACATCTGTGGGTGGGCCTGCGGCAGCATGGACAGCACCTGGAGTATTGCCAGCTTTTGGAAGACCGAAAGCCATCAGCCAGATAACAAAAAAAATCCTGGCATTGACTTTTTGGTATTGGCATTAAAAGCGATCAGATTATGTTTTCTATTCTGTCTTTTGACTTTTAAATGACTACTTGCTTCTAACAGTAGTCAGTCTAGGACAGTTTCATACTGAAAAGTCAATAAGGTTCCTTATTTCCCTACTTCTTCCGTTTGTTTCTTTAAGCTAGTGGAACTACATTAATTTCATTTTGTCATGTTGAGTTTTCTAGTTTCTCCCTGTGCCCATAGCAGGTGTTAGGAAATGCTTACTGTGTATCTACAAAACGTTAAAGCATTAAGAATTTTTGTATTCATTATTTTCACATCTCAAATATTGAAAATACTGCTAAACCTGCCAAACAGGAAAGGGAAAGGTGCCATCAAAAACACAAAAAATTTCCAACAGCAATAAATTTATGTGTTAAAAGTCACCGTCACTATCTCCAAAGAAAATCAGAAAATGATTGCAAGTCACTGAGATGGACTTCTGTTGGAGCATACACAAAAGCCACGCTTGGTTTCTTACACAGAATCACACAAAATCACACACTAGTTTGGGTCAGAAGGAACCTCTGGAGACTGTCCAGAAATATCAATCTGTTGCTTTCTATACTGAGAAGGAGCAATATGCCTGAGTTTCATTCTGTAGAAATGAAACTGTCTTTTTCTCTCCTTGTACACAACCTGATATTCTTGTCCTATTTTTTTTCTCTTTTTGGGGAGGGGGCAGGGGAGGATCCTGCTTACATATCGCATTCTCCAATTCTATTTTGATATTAGAATTATTAGTTTGAGATTTGGTGACTATTCTATGTAATCACTGATGTTTACTATAATTCACTGTCCAACCATGGAACAATCATACTGTAAAATAATGGGGTTTTACTGCTTTCTAGAAAGTCTGGGACTCCAGCCACAGTATTTTCTCTTGCTCTCTGTACCAACTACTCATGATTCTTTGCTTACAAGGATTTCTCTTTAACCTGCTGTCTCTGTTTCCTTTCTCAGCATCTTTGGTAGCAGCACCTAGTTCCCTCTTTGCTACTGCCGTGATGGGTCTAACCCACAGCCTAAGGCCAGGTGGAGGCACCTGTGCCTCCAGCTCCCCCCGCACCCGGTTCTTTGGTCTGACAGACCACAGGAGTATCAACATTTCTGGCCTTTTCCTGCCAGCATGAAGGTCTTTTGGACAACTGATGCAGAAAATTTATCCTAGAGGGTCTTGGACCCAGCACCAGTGCCTGTGATCCTTTACAGCAAGCACGGAAAAGGAAAGTGGCACTGCAGCAGGTTGCACTGTAGCTCCGGAGAAAGGAGCTCATCTTGCTTCTGCGCTCCTTGTGCTCTCACGTTTGACACCTCAGGTTGGGGTTACATGCGAATAGCTGAACTAATAAGAGGTAGTATACTCCTTTTTGTTGACACCAATAATTAATCAAGGTAGACTTGTTTTAAGCAAAGACTATTACTGAAATTTCTTGATACTGGTACTTTTATGGATATTAATGCGTATTTATTTCATTGTATATAAGCAGAGAAAACAGTAAGGATAACAATGCCAGTGCTTCTGCAGGTGAAATTGATAAGGAATTTTTTTCCTTCCAAATTAAACAGAAAAAATATGTTCTGAATCTACTTTTGTTTTATCTTTTTTCTTATAATTGCCATTTTATATAAGGGATTACAAATCCTAAAATAAATAAAATTCTGCATCTATGAACCTTTATGTTTTGCACTAGGATTAAAGGATAATCAGTATAGAGCCGGACTGCCCAAAGTAATAAGTAACATTTTCAGGTAATTAAATGCCAGAGCAAAGCTGAAGTATTTTATGACCTTAAAAGTCATTTCATGAGAGTATAAACCAAAGCATTTTTTCTCTGCAACCATGTTTTTTAGTGGCTAATCACGCATAAGAGAGCTTTTTGGAACTAATGATCACTTTTATTTGTCCATAAAAATTTTTTTGTTTCTCTTTTTGATGCTCTGTCTGTAAGCTTGTAAGGTAGAAGAGGAATTTTTCAGGATTTTCTATTGTAAATTATATGAAACATTTTCCTGGTAAAAATATTGAAATAGCTTTACTCCAGTTCACAGGAGATTAATAGATGATCTAATTTAAGCAAAGTTTTTCATGTGTATTTTTGTCTGTTATATTCTACAGGGAGGGAGGGAGAGAGAGAGAAAGAAGGAAGGCAGGAATGCAGGATGGAAGTAAGAGAAAAGGAAAGGGAAAAAGGAAAGGGAAAGGGAAAGGGAAAGGGAAAGGGAAAAGGGAAGGGAAAAGGAAAAGGAAGAGATATACTCCAACAAACAGTAACTACAAATACTGGCATGAAATAAGAAACTGTGAAAGCTTCTTAAAATAAAAATGAATATATTTCTTACTGCTGTGAATTTTGCTGTGTCTCTAATGTACTGTATCAAATCACTTGTATAAGGAAAAGTTCACTTGCTTCTGGGTATAAAACCACTGCACATTTCAACTGCTTGCAGATATTACTTAAGATAAAATAAGCCTAGAACCAGACAAAAGGAAAATAAAATCTGGTAAATACTATGTTGTCTGCATAGTCCTCTAGATTTCATCTATAGCAGAGGTTAAAGAAGACATTTGATTTTGTGCACTAGAGGTCCCATTTAGAGTTTCTGCTCCTGTTAGATGCTGGGCTGATGTTCAAACAACATATAGGGGATTCCTCAATCTATTAGGTTTTTAAGGTGAAAAAGCTTCAGAAATTTCTAAAAGAATTAGGTTCTCAAATCACTTGAGAAGCTATTGTCTTCTAATTTCTTTACCTTACTTCACAATACTCTTCTAACCTGAAAGTCACACGGGAAAGGAAATACTCTTTGGAATGCAAGCATTACGGATGAGGAGGTACAGATGTTCTTTCCTAGCAAACAAAAATAAAACGGGTTGGTTTCTTCCCTCTGAAACTGCATGACTCCCTGGATCTTTGCTCTCTGATATTGCTGACTGAAGCTCACATATTAATAGTGCATAATCAGTAACTGATGTCTTCTCTAAGTGGTCTTAATGAGGAACTAATTATTTTCCGTTAGGTCATAACTATTATTATTTGTCGCTTTTATTGATACTCCACTTA
>VZTO01027025.1:27720-71683 GCA_013400615.1 Syrrhaptes paradoxus
TCATTAAGTGTCATTCACAAGCAATAACTTACCTGTGAAACAGTTTAATTACAAAGAATATATTGTTTATTCCAATATTTTAATAATATGTTTAACTTTAGAAAAACACTATAGTACTAAAAGCAGTTAATTGGGGGTATATCCCTTTCAATTTCCTGTTCTATGTTCATTCTCCTTTAACCACCCTACAACTACATCTCACATCAAGGAATCCTAGTCAAAAACATCGTGACATCACAGGAGATAGCCCTTTGGACATGCAATTTGAGGATTGTTTTTACGTCTGAAAATTATTTCCCTTTGATCATTAAAAGACAACTAAATCTTCCTCACATATTAAATCCTACGCATGTTATAAACAAAATGCAAGTTCATCTTTGCCTTATTGGACTAGATGATCTTTCGAGGTCCCTTCCAGTCTCTAACATTCTGTAATAACTCGAAACAAAACTATGTTATGGATCAGTTTTCATTCTCCACTTATAAGAAAACACACCATAAATTTGAATTGAAATGTCAGCAATAAAGTTAATTTTCAAACCTGTTCCGTTCAATATCCACTGCTATACTCAAACCAACACGGTCTCTGATTCCGGTCAGTTAATCAAGATCTACACACAAAAAGTGGGCTCATGGTTTGCCTAATTTGGACCATCTCTCTGATCGAGTTAATAATGACAAACAAAATTACAAAGACAGAAGTAAGAGGTAGTTTCTGCATTCTTGGATGGAATAGGGTGCCATGTTTTCTGCATCTTATAATTTATACCTTTCACAACTAGATCATATTACACCAAAAAAGCAAAGACAATAAGACTTCTTACCCTGACACCGCCACTTGGTTTTTTTTTAATGAACAAGAATAGTGCATTATTGCCATATAATAAAAAAACTAGACATGATTTATTTAGGTTCACAGAACTGACCATAGCCACTCTTGACAAATAGAAATTCAAGTCTCTAATGTTTACTTTAAAAAAAATCTTATTAAAACAATCAGCTCTAGGCATTGGTCAGAGTATTTAGTATAACACCAGTATGTCTAAATATTTCTGTTCCTTGATGACTACTCTGTCAAATAGTTCTTCCCTGGACTGTTCATCTCTGACTGGGACGTGATTTTTACAAGTAACCCTAAGGAGATAAGGAAATCAAATAATCCTATAATTTTTCTGCTAAGCCTATACCTACTCTGGAACCTTTCCTATAATATATGACTTTTGCTAAAAGTTTCAGAGGAAGAAATCAATAGCCTGCTTCTTTATAATATTGATAATGATAACATTAACCCCATTGTTAAATGGAGTGAAAAATTTCTGGTTTACATTGTGAGGTCTAAGACTAATGAGAGACAAGCTATTTGGCGGTCTTGAAATGTGGCTTTCAAAACTGAATGATTACCCCCACCTAACCATTCTGCAAGTGTCAATTCAAACAAGCTTTGTTAAAAAAGGTTGGATTTTTTTAACACCTTAGTCTTGCTCTCATTGAATACAGAACATCCCTTTTTGATAGCTGTAGACACGCAGAGATGAAATAACGAAAATGGAGTAGTTTGTTTTGAGACTTGTAAATGCAGAATCCATATGAACCTCAGAAATCAGACAAAGACCACTGTCATCAGATGAGAGGTATGCACTATTCTACTTTTTCCAGTGCTCCATCTGTATATCTTCACACAATTGGTATAACCTCATGACGGGGAATACAGGTGGATGATGAAACTGTGCTTTGTGCTTGTGTCTAAGACTTCTCGGCAAAAAGCTACATGAGATTTTGAAAGCTGGGGAAAGGGAAGGAAGAGTAATCATCAGAACTAATCTTTTTGAGACTCATTATTAGCTCAGAGAAGCCATCAATTGCCTTTCTAAAGCAGATACTACTATTAATACAGTTGGAAACATAAATTATTTCCAGTTATTAAGTAAGACCTCAAAGAGTTCAGCAATTTTTTTGTTACTAATGAATTTGTAAAGTAATCCTTGTAGATTTGGCAGGTGTGGAAGTGAATAAATTTAATGAAGTTTACATGACAGTGTACCACACACTAAATTACAGGTTTCTGCCCTTGTATAAGGTAATGCAGGTAGTAAAATGCCAGAGGTGAGTTACATGTATACAAATTCTGTCCATGACTGCAAATACACTAAAAGGCCTGCAGTTGAATTAAATCTCAAAATCACTTCTTTATAACTTTTGACATTTCATGCAAAAAAATCATATGACTGTTCTCACATTTTTCCAGTGGATTTCTATGTGATTAAACCACTATCAGTCTTACCACATATTCTAACACGGTTCCAATACAGTCTTGTAAACCCTTACCTAATAAACATGAAACATTTAACGTTTTATGCTATAATGAGATCTGGTAGACCAGGTGAAAGCATAGTTGTTTAATTCATTGCTACAAGCAGCTTACAGCCTTCTCAACTATATGTATATACTTAGGTTCAAAATGGGATTCAGGAAATTAATGAAGATTAAATATATATCAATGGCTATTAAATAAATTCTGTGGATGCAATCTGGCTCAGAAATTCCCCAGACAGTAGATTGGAAGCACCTCCCAGGGAGGAAAGTATGAGTTTTAACAAGTCAGATATTTTCTATCATCCTTAGCAAGAATTCCCATTACACAAATAATCCCCTTAAGGGTTAGGAACTGGTGAATCAAATTAAAATTTTCAAGAAATATAATTTAGTATAGTTTATTTCAAACCGACCCCCCAACAACGTCAGAGTTTTGTAAGAAAAAAAAACCACATTAAAGCCTTATATGAATATTAAACATAATGGGAATGTAAAGCAAAGTATTTGGTTGAAGTGTTGTAAAGAAAAACACCTCTTCTGAAGATGCCTCAGAAGTGGTAAGCTATTGTACATAGAAAAGTAGGGACATCTGCAGGGAGTTGTTAACAATTTATTCTCATTTGTCTATGCTTAGCTATCATGCTTGCTGGAATATGCTGCTGTATTTCAACGTGGCTACACTTCATTGCCCACAGCGTGTTGGAAGCTTACATTAAAGATGGAAAAAAAATCTGTGCTCCTAACACAGTGAGAATATTCGATCTCTATTACGTCAGGAAAACAAAGGTTGAGCCTCAGCTAGGTATTTCCATTTCCTGAAGACATATCCATTGCAGCTGTACATGTTGCTTTGTATCTCCCACAAGTGATCTGAAGAGGTTTCAGGTGAGACAGAAAACCCTTTTCTCCAGACTGTGCACTGTCTGCCCTGCTACACTTTTATGAAAGTTGATGTATATGCAAAAAGCAAAGCTCTAGAGACCTTTTCTCTGCTAGGGCCTTGGATTCTGTCCAATACCGAGGTCAATATATTGACATGCAAAGACCTGTGCCTAATTGCACCTCACACATTTTCTCCCATCAGGTATCTCCATCTCTCAGGCAAGAGCTTTGAACCATAGGAGAATTTTCATCCTTTGTCTAGCATCAGCAGACTCTCCTACCCCTGATCGAAACCCCTGGAGTTCCCTCCTCCAGCCTCTTCAGCATGTTGCTAAAGAGAGGCACCAGCTAATGAACTGGTCTTTCACTTGTAAAGTATGCTCTCCAGCCACAAGGAGGTAGTTTCCTCCAGGGGACAAAACATGAAACCTCTTAAATTCATAGAAAATAGCTGATGAAATAAAGTTATTGCATTGCTGTGCTGATTCTGCCTAATTCTTTTAACGGTACCTAAGATGCATAAATAGCTTCTGCCCTATAATTTATGTTTTTTCTTCAAAGGAAGTGGTTTTGTACGTGCTATTTGCATAAATGTACTCTTCTTTGTTATCAGAATAATTTCCTGCTTTTGGAGAAAGCAAGCTCTTCGGAGATGATCATATAAGATAATAGTACTGCTGTGAAAATATAATCTGTATGATAAAAAAGGAGATACTTTACCTACTTATAAAGCCTCCTTCATCTGAACGTCAGTGAGCCTTGCAAGTTTGTAGTTAAATTATATAGTTCTCCACATGTTAGGTAAATGCTTCTGTCTTACAATACTACAAGAAGAAATTCTGGCCTTCTCTGAATCAATAGCAATGTGTTTTCACTGAGGGTAAGGTTCTACCTGAAGTTAGAAACAGGACCTGACTCAGAGCATCTTGCTTTACCATTGCACTCCTCACCACGCTGGTCTGCTGATAGAGAGCTTGCATCAAACACACCCTTTTACTTATGCACTATACATATTCAGAAGACCAAAATATCCTCTTTTCAAATCGTCTTCATGATTAAACAGCTGCAAAGCTGACGTGTTGAGAGCTAGCTGACTGTTCAGAGAACTGACAGATGACTAAAGGGCCAATTTCATACTTAAGCTCACCTCACTGAGTACATGATCACACAAGCCTTGCTTAGGGGCAAGATGTTATCTGGTCTGGGATTTAAGGTTGAATCCAAACCCAAAATAAACAAAAACCAGAAGGATTTAGGCACCTGTCTGAGGAAACAGTGTGTAAGTATCAAGGCACCTAGTGCTGACAGTTGTTGCCTTTTGTGACCTTAAATTTCTCAAAAAGCTTAAGTTCTGCACAATTGCAGAAGCGCTTATGCTCTGGCACAATTGCACAGTGCACTGCAGAGCTCACACCGAGCACCAGGCTAGGTGTCAAGCAGGCGTTCCTTCACTGAAGTCCCCCCAGGGTCTTCCTGACCTGGTGAACATTATCAGGGTAGAGCCTGTTTGCAAATATTGGATCAGATCCCTAGGAAACATGAAGTGTCTTCACAGCTACTGGATTCCCGGAGAAGGACACAGTGCAACGAAGCGTTCATTTAAAATGTAGTGGCTTCCCCAGGAAGTGGGAAATTAAGGCTAATTCCTTCCTCTGCCAAAGGGATTTATTCCTTCTTAGGTTGGCGGTCAGAGCTAATAGGCTATGCAGAAAATATCTAAGGTGCTTTGGGCCAGAAAGAAACCTGAAAAGTCATCATGACTCATCTGAGAATGACACATCATTGTGACTTGGCTACTGAGTGGCTACTTCCCCTGTGCTTTCTGTTTAAATCTCCCGGAATCCTGCATTCCTTTCTGCAAAGCGACAAAGCACGCTTCAACAAGCATGTGGTATTTATCTCTCCTCCTCCAGCTGCCAACACTACCTGGAACTCTGTGGTTATTGCATTTGCCTGAGGACAAGAAATGAGGAATTGAAAGACTCCTGGAAGCTGAAAAGAGCCTCAGACTCAGGCTGGGCCCTATCCAGATGCCATATGCAAAGTAGATGGAAGTGGCTGTGGCTGGTATTTACTTCAGGTTGAACACTAATTTTCAGAGATTGTTAGACATAACCTGGTCTCTGTGACTAGACCAATCGTCATATAACATGGCAACACCTAGAATGGGAAATCCAAGACATATTTTATATAGAAACTAGGAACATGGAGATTCAGTATATTCTTGACATTCAATAATTCAGCCTCTTATAAATGTGTTCCCATGTAGAGTTCACAAATACAACTTATGTTCAATTATGCAAAATAGGGACAAATAAGGTCATAGTTAATACAGCACTGTCAGACACAGAGAAATTACTTGTGGTCAAAAAGATGATACAGTCGAGCATGGCCAGTCTCCAGATCTGCTAGCTATACCCTGTGTATCTCAGAACCACACATGCTCAGTGTTTCTGTTACTTCTTGGTCAGAGATGATATGATTTAGTCTCATCCCTCTGGCTCTTGTGTGGTTTATCTCTCCCTTCATAAAAGAAAATGGAAAGGATTAACCAGCCTTCAATGTGAAAAGAGATAAAGACTCAATAAAGGTTTACATCATCTTAGAGGTATAACACACATTTTAATGTGGTTTTGCTTGACATGCAGCTCCAGTACAATATGAAAGATTGTTAATGAATACAATAAAAGCCTAATATTAAGCTTTTGACTTCATCCAGGAACAGACAGAAAATGCAAAATTAAGGTCAATATCCAATGCCTAAATCTTTGCACTAGTGTATTTTTCATGTAGGTATGATCCAAAGTTGCTTCCCATTTATATTTCTTGGCATTTATCAGTTTATCATTTATTTAAGCATAGGATATTAGATGTAATTTGCATCTAATAGTGCAAGCTAGACCTTTTGCTGTCCTCATGGGTGTATGAATGTCAAAAAGACTCAACATTCCAGGAATACCATAACGAACTAAATATGAAGGCAAATGCAGGGAAAAAAAAACCACATTAAAGTTGAAGCATGTTTTCAATCAATCTCTGCAGATGATTCAGCTAGGAACATCAAGATTGTATAATGACCTGCAGATCAGATTCCCATGCACAGCTGTATGAAGTAAAACAAGAGCAAATGAACTGTGAAAACGTATTGTCGCTGAAAGCCTAAGCAAAGTAACATTTATTTGAACCCTTATTTGTTCCAATGAGATTTTGTTTTAGAGAGACACCAAAAGCACAGCCTAATTATGCATTAGCCTTTCTTGGCAGAGCAAGGAATTCAAAATTGACCTCCTTTGGACGTCTATGTCAGTTAAGCTGACTTTCATGCTATAGCTTGAAAAAACTCAAAATCCACTCTGCCTTCAAAGCAAAGCTGTATTGATTTCTTCTCTACAGCTATAAAATTGCATAATACATAAATATGCCATAAATGTACATGTTTATAACTTTGTCTTTATACATATAAAGAGGTGTGCATTTGCATATATATATATATATATACACTGATATATCTTTGTATACACACATGCATACATATTCATACATGTTTAGATGCATATGCCCGCATATAAGCATATATGAATACTTGTACATTTTTAATATATTTAATATAAGACTCATACTGTGATTTCTTCATAGCACTGAGGCATGCCTCCTTCTTTTACAGGGAACATTGCATTCTAACAAAGAATTGTTATAATTGCTCTTTAAAAATTACATGTGGCCCAACTCCATGCAGTTACTCACTGTACAGAACCGTGTGAAATCTCATTATGAAACATGGAATCAATTAAAGCTCACCTAGTCAGGACTTTGTTAATAGCTTGACATTCACCTTTGGGTCATGATAATGCCTGTGTGATCTTTTAGAGGATGAAGTAACTGTAGTACTTGTACAGATTTTGTTTTGAAGCAGACACTATGGGAAAGAGTTTGAAATAAATGGCATTAAAGGTAGAAAAGGCCAAGAAAAAATACTTGTTTATTCTTAACAAACACTGTAAATTCAGTTTGATGGTACTTCCTATGGCTTCTCTTTATCTGCCAGTGTGTTTATATCAGCAAGTTTTCATTTGCTTAGCATGTAAACAGGGATGGACTCGTACAAATACATATGTGCAAGTGTTTGTGCTGGAACAGTTTGAGAGCTGCTGTTGGCATGGGAGTTTATCCAACAAGGAAACAGAAACAGGGTCACATATGAAAGAGATGACCAAATACTTAGACAAGTGGGCCATAACAAACATAGTGAAAACCCAAAACAATAGTCCATCTTTTAGGTTAGGATCTGCTGCTCATTACTGGAACAGGATTGTGCTGAGCGTGGCTCACAGACAAGGTGCCCAGAGGCATATTATGAACAACTCACAGTCAACCTTTGACTGAAGTATGTCATTTGATGAATAATTTCAAATGCTGAGCACACTGGAACATGTCAGAGCATATTTGTATATATTTCAAAACCAGTTAAATTGGTTGGATAAACCATTTTCTGGTGAAACAGACTACATGGTGTGAGATGACACTGAAAGAATCAGGGCAGTTTCCTCCAAGTTTTCCTGCTTTTAGACTTACTCTGAAGTCTAAAATCCACAAACGCAAAATGAAACACAAGGAGAGGTTCAGCCCTGTGTGTCAGAAAACAAAACATGACACAGTTACAGAAATAAAACTCCAGGTGACATTGTTTGTCAATTAGTGACTAATTTGCAGTGCTTTTCAAACTGTTTGGCTGAACTAGTGACATGTGACAGTGTGACTGACCCCACTTTAACCTTGAGTTTAAATAGGTGCAAGTGGAAAATTAATAACAGGGATAGCCAGAAAACACACTTGATAAATTTAGGAGGAACATCAATTTAAAGGATTGTATACAGTACACTAACAGCAAAACAGTTTCATCGCATATAAAGCAACTCCTTTAATGAAAACCAAATACTGCTGCTCCACTCTTCATTCCTTTCCCATTTTGCTCAGCTGAATGTTCAAGTTAATGTTCAACATACTTAATATTACAGATCTGGCTGGACTGGATTGTTTATTTAGTTAGTTTTAACATATGTTCAAAATGCTATGCAAAAAAATCACCACAAAATGATGGTCAGAAGAAGTTATTTGGCACAGATTAAAAACACTACATCCTGCCTTAAAGCACACAGATGCACTAGATCAAGTTTTAAGATGTCGTTCAGCTCAGTGATTCAAAACTTCAGATCATGCTTGATGATCACAGTCTGATCACTGTAAAGAACAGACACAGAAGCTTCTTTCATCAACAGCCTGTCTTTTGCTTCTGCCTTGTAGCGGTTTATTAAAAAAAAAAAGTCACTGACCAGGAAATCATATCAGAAACCTCAAAAGCTAGAGTAATGATGAATATTTAGGTTAAGCCTGCTCTTTGATTTTTTTTTCAGTTAGAATGATTGATAAATATCCCTCTAGTGAGCAATAATTCTTGACTGACAGATTACTTCCTTCTTAGACATTTTGAATCAAACTAACACAGACATTTCGATCACACTTCATTCTTTCATATTAATACAGCATAAAATCCTTCCATAGCTACATATATGTCAGATAGAAATATTATATATAATTCATAAATATTTATTCATAAGAAATCTTACATCTGAAGTTTCCTGGATTGCTAACAAAAATGTAAATACAATAGATTTATCTCCTGCAAGAGCTCTAAATACTGACTGTGCTCTTTTATATGGTGCAGATAAGGGCCATGGAAGCGACGGACATCAGCCCTGTTGGCTTTTGTTTTTACAGACCCCCAAAGAATGCTCTGCAGTTTAAAATGTACACAGAAATGGCTTTGCCCCAAGCTGTTTTTTATCTAATGTTAAATGCAACTTGGTGGGGCCATAATATTACAAGGGGAAAGAGGATGAAAGTTAGAATGATCACGAAGAAGGTCATCATAATTGTCTGCCCCAGGCTTCTTCGCAGGCGAGTTTCAAGGGGTTCAGGCTTAAAGGGAGTGGGCCAGATCCAAAGCTACCATAAAGAAAGAAGCCTTCTGCCTTTGAAGTCAGCAGAGGTAGTCTGATTTACACTGAAGAGGCTACCAGGTACACAGGTAACCTAGCAATTGGACGATGATTAGTTAATGAGCTGTCAAAGCTCAAACACCAGTCTTCCACTGGCCTGTATCTGGGAAAGTGACATACAGCCAGAGCTATATGTATAGCATTTAAACAACTGCCACAGATGGGGAATTTAGCACACTTGCTGAAATTATTCCAGGAATTCCTAAACAATATTTGAGCATCAGCAAGTGTATATAGAAATGCACAGTTATTAAGAATGCCATCTAGAGTACCCTCCAGCAAGGCTCATCTGTAATGAATTCTCTGAACACAGAAATAAAGTGAAATGATTATGAACTGTGTATCACTCTGGATTGTGATAGATGGGACCATTAATAGCAACCTGAGAAAAATCAGATGGCTGAATCTAATGGAAGTCATATGGCTTTTCAAAGCAGCTCTGAGTGTTTTGTTCTATAGGGTGGCACAAGATTTTTGTATATGAATATATAAAACTGTACCAGTTCCAGCCAGCCTTTCTCACTCATCTTTCATTTGATTGCTTTGTGGCAAGTCTATGACCAGAGCCTCTCATCTTTCTCTCTCTCTGAATCACCCTAAATGTAGGGAAAAAGACATTTTGTGAAATGAGGCTCCTGGATAGTTCCCTGAATTCTGAGATAAGCATTAAGATGTGCAACCCCAGTAAAGATGCTTGACATGATGGTGTCTGGCAAGTGGTTCATCTTAATCTTACTGTCTCACAGGTGCTCTGGTATGCAATAACAAGTTGTTTTCCACCATCCACATCACATCTTTTAGTTCTTCACACGCGGGACTCAATGACTGCACTTCATCTCTTCTGTGATAGCACAATGTGTGAACGAACAGCAAAGGCTTTCCATTACCCACTCTTATTTCAAACCTACTGACTTGTAGTGGTTAGCTGCTCCATCTCAGGCCAATTTTCTGTCAGTTGTGGGCAGTACTACTGTGAATTATTTACACACAAAGAATTTCAATTTTTTTACAGTCTACACGCATTTCCAGGAAAAATCTTTCTATGATTCCTGCTATGTTACAGCTTTCATTAAGCAATTGCTCAGACACATCTCCTGTGTTATCATTGGTCATGTAAAAGCATTAGAATTTGTGTCCTACGCTACACTACACTGGACAGTAAAGAACTCCATTTTCATCTATGAAAACAAAGATTATTTAATAAGGAAGAAACGTATAATAAACAAGGAACTAATCTAGCATTTAACTTCCCTAGTCACTATATACTTTCTGTATGACTTTAGGCAAGTCAGCTGCACTCTGACTTCCTCCCTTGTAACCAGAGATAAAGGCACAGCTGCCACTCCGCAGAGTTTTGTGAGGGTAAATAATGTGAAAGACCATGAAGTGTTTGAACAGAACAGTAATAGAGGCAGGTAATATTTCAGACAGATCCAATGCTTTGCCCCACTTCCAGCAGTGATAGTGCCTGCTCTCATCTCTGTAATATATTTGTAACAAGCTTTGTCAACATTTCTTCCAGTTTGTTTTAAATCCATTGATGAGAAGGGTAGATGCCTAAGGTGTTTAGTGAGATTGTCCTGAGTACAATCTGCAGCTTAGCTGTCAGCTGGAGCTGCAATGATGCTGCCCCAGGAGGAAGAAAGCTGCATTTTTGCCCTCTCAGATGGCTGCACAAACACCGTGAAGGCTGACAACATGTATACTGCTAAAGAGCATGGAAATTACAGTTCAATAAACTGATTTACCACAGGATACTCAGCGTTGCTCTCTCATGCACATTTTTCATTGAACTGAAACCCACATATGATTTACAAAACCACTAATAAAAATTTGCAGTAAGAACATATCTTCACTGCTGTCAATAGAATTGCTTAATTCAATGAAAATATACAAATTCAAGCCAGTAAGGAGTGGATATTATTATTTATCACTTTTGAATTAAGTAATGTCTTAGCAAAATACTAAGGCATCAACATCCTTATGATGCATATTTTCCACTATGAGAATGGAATAAAGTAGAATCAGAGCTCATGGATAAAGGCTTTTTGAGCACCCCCCTTAAGCTGAAAGATTCTTGTCTGCTCTAGAGTCTCCTAGCAGAGACTCTCCACACTTTCTCCCTCTAATTAATATGTGGGAATTTAACAAGGAAACAGAACTAGGAGAAGAGAGCAATATTGAACATTTAGGGAAACCAATATGATGTACTGAAAGACCTGCCTTTTTTATACAAAGTTTATCTCTGCTCACATTGCAGAGCTCTTGGTGCCCCTTCAAAATGTTGGCATATGACAGGCATCACTCTCCAGTTCCGTTAGTCACAATACCTTGGAAGCAGTGGGACAGCATCTCAGCAGGAGGTATGATTTACTCCATCATTATTAAATGAAGACCTCTTATTACAGGTAGATGAAGTGAAAGTCTTACAGAAGGCTGCATCTTCACTTTCCTGAGAAAATCAATTTCATCCTGAAGGTAAATATACCAAGGAAACTCAGAGGTAAAGAAGTGCCACGAGTAGGCAAAAAAAAAACAAAAAGAAACAACCAAAAGATTATTTAGTAAACATAAAGTAAAATATTTTGCATTAGTCAAAGAAAGAGTGCATGGTAGTTAAAGCCAAAAACCATTAGGTTGCATACTATGGGCTCACATGAAAAATTTCAGGATCTGACCATAATTCCATCTGTAAATACATGATAGTATTTAATGGTATTAAAAAAGACTTTAAACTGCACATATAGACATGCAGAGTTACTCAGTAAATCAGCAGGCACAAAGGGATCGGAAAGTAGATATATTTCTTGGTAAAACTGGTATGGCTGCTTTGATTTCACAGTGTCTAAACTGACATGCATTTATGCCAAGTCTCCTCCAGGGAACTTGGATACTTCTTCTATCTAAGGAACTGACTGACTTCAGCCAAGCAACCTCTCTGAGATCTTCACAGTCTTTAAATGACGAATGCAAATTTTCAGCTGCACAACGAAACATTATCCAGATCTCCAGATGGCCCCCATTTCATATTCTCAGGGTCTGGTGTAACTGCTGTCCCAACATGATATGTAGCAGGTCCATGATACCTGAGTGACAAATGGGTCTGTGTAAGGGATTGCTCTGGCAAGAATTCTGTACCTCTGTGCAGAATGAACCCTGTGAACTCCTCTGCAACACACAAGAAAGCTCCAAGCAAGTATGAACACATGTAGACCTCTTCTTGTACTAATAGAAGCTTCATCCCTATTTGGCCCAACTTCAGTCATTGTTGAAGACAATGTAATTTCTTGTGATTTAAATCAAAGTAACAACAATGAAGAGAGAAAGTTTAAAGGCTAAATGCTGCATTGATAATTTATATACACATGTGAGTGCAATGTTAACAGAGTGTGTTACCCAAGTGTGCACTTCCCAGCTGCCAGGAAAATTTATTCTGGATATTCCTTGTACTGAAGGGACAAATACAGAGAATGAAACTACATACTAAGCAACGTAAAAGATTATCAAACTATTAGATAACTTGCAAAGGTCAACATTTGAGTACACATAATGGGTTATCTATAAGTATTAATTTGGAAAAAAAGTAGACAATATCAATGAAGAACAGATGTCAACGTCCACAACGATGGTTTCCAGTGATTTCAGTGGAGTTCAAATAGGGAACACTTTATAACATAGTTGATTGCTTTAAGGTGTTTTCTGCACACACATCACAGTTTTCAGTAGCATTTTTTATGTGTGAATGTAAAAACTTGATGTAATTTGATTCTTGAAAAACATAGCACTTCTTTGTGCTTATATTTAAAAAAAACAGTTTTTGAAAGTTGGAATGGTTGCAGAAAAAAAAGACAGAACGATTACTTGTTTAGAAAAAATACCTTAAAATTCATGGATTACAGATCTGTACCTGATTAACTAATCATACAGAATATTTAGAGGTGATCCGATTGACAGATATGAATAGTGAAAATATGGGCTCTGCTGTTTAAGGCATAGCAAACAACAATGGCTGGAAGCAGTCAACCCTATTCAAAACAGCAGAAAGGGCAGATTTGTAAGAGTGAGGGTGATTCATCATCAGAACAAAATCTCAGGGGAATTGACATATCGTCTCTTCTTACATCTTCAAATCAAAATGTTACATAAAAATAAGCACAAATAAACACATAACTTTTCAGTTTCCAGCAATTAGGAGTAATGAGGCAAAACTATATGCCAGGGGTCAGAATGGAAATTCAGTGGTCCTGCCTGTTTTCAGTCTCATCAGTTAAAATCTGTGAATCTGAAAAATTATATGAACAGAATTATTTCACAAAAATTCTTCTTCAGTAATTTTATACAGTATTAAGCATATTTTGTCCTCCATTTAGCAGACTTACCTCTAACAAATTTGCGCAGATTTATTCAGGAAAAGGTTGGACATTTGTATTGAGAATGATGAGCACATAACCATGGATACCATATCTTTCACTAGAGTAAAGAAAACCACTGTAGACTGGACAATTTAAACTAGTGCCTAATTTGTACTACAAACAATTTAGGAATCGTTTTATTAAGGTTAACATAAAAGAGTGTGTTTCCTAGAGAGAAGTAATTTTATAAAAGATTTTATTATGAATTAAGCATGTCCCATTCTGTAAGGAGAATAACTTACATAAGACTCTGAACAGAAAAGCTTCTAGGTTAGTGACTGCATCCCAATTACATCTAAACACAAATCTGGTGGAAATGTTGCACACACATGAAGAATTTATATGTCTGTTTTCTTACCACAATAAACTTCCTTGCAAGTATTCACCACTATTTGTGAATTAATATTCTTTGTTTTTATTTTTTTTCCTGTATTTCTTTTCTGAAAGAGAATGACCAACTGTTTGAGTTTGCAGCCATGTTCAGAGAAGCTATAGCACCAGGGTGTGGGTCATATCTTCACACCCCGAAGGGATACAGCCCAGAGGCAGCCAAAAAAGTTAGACAAACACTTTACTCCATCCTCACAACTTAGGAGTTGACTTTGTACAGGTCTGATAAGAGAAAAAATAAATGTAAAGTCTGAGCACAGACAATAAAACATACCATAACTTTGTTGTAGGAACAATTAAAGCATTCAGCTAAACCTGTGTGCACAAGATAGAAAAAAAAATTTTTTCTATATCCTTCATCTTGCCTCTACTTCCCCTTTGTGAAAGACAAGATCCCAGAAATTTCCTCAAGCATTTCCTTTATTTTGAAATTGTGATTATTCAAGCAGGCAATAAATGTATCTTAAAATGAAACCAAGAATATCAGCAGATCCTTTGTATATCAAGCATAAAAACATCCTAGGTTAATCTATGCAAAAATCAACACCCATTGTAAATCTTAAAGAAGATTAATGGTGGGAGTGCTCTTGGTTTTTTTTAAGCTTGAGACTTTCTGGGAATAGTGAGCTATTCAGAACCACACTGCTCCTTCTGTGACAAACAAGAGTAGGATTAAGTGAAGGATTGGTCTGCTAGTATGGTCTCCATACTGATAGAAAGCCAAAGGTGCAGATATAAAATTAAAAATATGACAGAAAAATTAAAATCCAGTACACCAGAATTCCAGTTGGAATCTTCTTAAATAAAAGGCAGCAGGAGGTACAGTTGCATGCACAAGTAAAATGGAAGGAAAGTTTACTGCAAAACAAATTATGAAGTATAAAAAATCAAACTTTTGCATGTTCTAATATGGACCACCATCTGAAAGAAAGAAGAGAAAAAAATTATGGCATGATACTGACTATTAGCGTTTTCTTTATAAATTTCATAGGACAAATAACCTGGGCGAGTTGCAGAAAGTCAACAAGAATGTTTGAGTGCTCCAGCTAACAGAGATGCTAAGTGATATCTACGTATCATGCAGCCATATTACCTCTCATGGACTGACACATGGTGTAAGACATTTGAGAATTCAGGCCAACATCTTTAATAATTAAAATTTATTTGGAGCTGATGGTATTCTATGGTGAAGATGGAATCCTTCACACAGAAGTACACACATTGTCTCTTAACACAGGGACAGAATATCTCTTTGTTTAAATTTAGGCTTTAAATCTAAGATTTCCACTTCACCAACGATGTGAGATGACATTGCAAGGTGCATTAAGCCTGAAGGCAAGTCTGCATTGCATAAAAGAGTACAGTGCAGAGATCTGTACTCTATATTGGCAAAGTCTACGAAATCCACAGGGCACTGTGCAACCAAGAGACAACACAAATGTTGTGGGGCTGCTTTTGAACTTCAGCTGCCTACAGTGTCCACTCACCTAGCTCCAGCTCTGGAGTTAGCCTGGGCAAACCTAATTCAGATATCTTAAAATCTGCAAAAGTAGCAAGAAACAAACTAACCATGCTTTCTAGAGGACACATATGTTTATGTAATTACTTCAGGAAAACATTTGAAAGGTTTTGTGCTGTCTTCAATTTCGTCTTTAAAAAAAAAAAAAAAAAAGAGATGTTTGGAGAAGCTTCCTAAATGACACATGACACAATGGCAGGAGAAAATAGAACATTTTTCTCCTCTCAATCAGAGCCCCAAAATAATAACATTTTGGCATTACAGAGATTGAATATTTTTCTTTTTTTTCAGTCAGCACCCACTTTGTCACTTTTAGCTGAGCGGCAACAATTGAGAAAGCACAAAAGAAAACAGCTTTTGTGCTCAAAAAATCCAAACACCCTAAAAACCAGATTGTGTGCCACTTGCCCAGCAGGTTGGTGGGTTTTGTTCATTGCCACTGCCTTTTTTTGGAGCTAGGTTACAGAGAGAGGACTGCAAGATGACATCCAGAGCGCCTACTTTGAGCCTGAAATGGAAGTTGGATGAAATGTAGGCAGTTAAGTCCAAGAAAGTGATCCAGAAAACCCATGCAGCAAGTGGTTGTCAAAGCCAGCAGACACTAACACTCCAAAAACACCTTCGCGTTTGCCTGAGAAGTTTGCCAGAAGCCTGTGCTCACGCCCAGCTCCCGTCTCTTCTCCTCAGTCCCTTGCAGTGAGGGACCAGGTGCCCAGCCCCTGCCGGTGCTCGGTGACAGGCCGGGAAAGAAAGGTGAGCTCGGTGGAGCCGAGTTCAGACCCTTCAGCAGTGTGCAGGAACCGGCCTGTGAGACAGGCGGCAGTGCTGCTTCTGCCCACCTTCCAGGGAATTTGTCCCGCGAGTTTCAGCGGAGCTAAGCATTACCTGTGTCGCACTCAGGTGTAGTTTATCTTCAGCTTTGCAAGCCGTGGCACTGCTGGTACCAAACCGAGTGTGCTGTTGGCAGACGCTGTCAGGGCTGAGGGACTGCTGGGCCTCTCTGTCCCTGCCCAGACCCCCGGGGCGTCCCGCACCCCTGCCATAGCCCAAGACACCCTTTCAGCCCCCCGAGGGCTGTCAGTCCCTGTGCTGGGACACCCGGGGCAACCCTGCCGTGTTGGCCCACCCACAGGACAGCATCCCAGCGTGTCGCTGTCACCAGGGAGGTGCCCGATGCCCAGGGCTTAGGCTCCCCCACTCCGGGCTGGGGACTGTCCTGCCAGTGCCCTTTCACCTGCCCCGTGTCACTGCCCACTATGGACCTTCCCAGCCTCTGCCCATTGTCCAGCACAAGGAAGATGGCATCGGCCGTTCCCGCTGTTCAGTAACACCTCAGCAACACGTGGTCCTCACTGGTCGATATGGAGCCTACAGACACAGCCACTTGTATCAACTGGCTTTCACCTTTTTTCTTCTCTAGCATTAAAAACACTTCACTGCACCCCTCAGACTGAAAAATAACATTACAAATATATTGAAACAAGCTCTAACTGCCCTAAAATTTCCTTTTACGAGATAAGGAAATTCCACTATTCTAGAATGACAACCATAGCGCTTCTGAGAAATCCCTGTAAATCTTGACTGGAGCAAGCATGTTGTTTTAGCCAGGTTTATTATTAGGAAACACTAGGGAAAATGTGATGAGAAAGCCCATTCTCAGGAAATCCAAACCAATAGTAAGATTGAAACTGCGGGACTTTTTTCCTGCAGCAAACCAAACCCCTAAAATCTTTAAAGGTTTGCTCATCGTTACACAAATGCCTCTACATAAATCAGTCACGTATAATGAGGCAATAAAATTTAATTCATGCACAAGTATCCTGGCAATCAACCACGCTGTAAAGAAAATTCAGAGCACTAAATGGGAACTTCGGAGGGTTTCCTGAAGCATGATTTAGGCAACTTTTGCCAAAATGTGACATGATCTCCTTAAATCCATAGCTATTTTCATGCATATTATTGTGTTTTGCCACAGCTGAGAACCCCTGTAGAACTTTTTTTTGGTTCTACAGTTCAGTTTATGTTAGTAATCCAATATAAATAATAGTTACCAAAGGTTTATAATCGACTTGTAAAAATACACTTGGCATTGAAACCTGGCATATGAAAGACTGTTAGGAACTGCCCAAAAGCATTTTCCTTTCCTTTCCCAAATTGTACATAGAAATAAACAGAGGCACTCTGAGTTATTTTTATGTATTAAAAGAATTAACTTAATATTTTCAAACAGATTTTTTGCACTTGTGTAATTCTAAAATGGGACGAATCCAAGCAAAATACCACAGAGTTCATATTGGTACCTTTTACTAGAGAGGTTCAAAATAGCTAAAATTTAGCTAAAAATAAGAAATGCACAAGTCATTTTTTATTCCAGGTGATAGAGAAACCAAATTTGATCTTCTTACAGGCTATACATTGCTTTAGTGTTTTGAAGAGGGCATAACACCACTAGCCCTGGGCATTTCCCTGTGGCATATAGAGATTGTCTCCCACTAATATCAGAGACACAAGGAGTAGGAAGCAGCCAAAAGACTTGTCTTGGGTTAGGGCCACCACCCCGTGGTCAACCCCCCTCCCCCCCCTTCCCCTTCCGGAAAGGTGGGGAAGGATAAGGAAGAAAAGTGGAACCTTGCGAGTTGAGATAATGATGGATTTTTTTGATAATACCACCCGAGGAAGGCAAAAGAAAGGAGAATATAACAATAAGACAAGATATAGAATACAATGGAAACACTGATACAATGAAATCCTCACCACCACGAGCTTCATAAAAGAGGCCCCTCTCCTGGCTAGCTTCCCTTTATATCCCCGGGCATGATGTCAGCATGGTATCAAATAGCCCTTTGGCTATGCCCACCTCCCAGCTTCTGTGAAGAATTAACCCTGTCCCAGCTGGACCCAGGACAGAGTGGAAGATGACCCCTGAGTTTGATTCAGCTTATGTTGACTAAAGAGGTCCTAGATAGTCCGATTTTCCTTTTGACCCTTCCGTTTAGTATTGAGCCACTGACCTTACGAAAGAAGAAAATGAAGTGTCTTGTTTCTTTGAGCAACAAAAGCCTAGGAAGATACACAATATATATTCTGTGCAAGGGGGTTACCCCTTTCTGGAGCCCTTCAGTTTATTGGACTGTTAGGCCAATTTAGCATCACTACTAAAGTATGCCTTAGGTAAAGTGAGGGTCCTGCCATGAGACACTCATCAAGACAGCCATAAACTGAAGACCTGAGAGAAGGTACAGAACTGTAGCAAAGAATAATCCAAGACTCTAGCAGACCCCAGGGATCCTTAAGATTTTGAGGACCAAACCCTTTAAAATATCAAACTAAAGGTCAACCATCCAGCCCTTTTTCCTCCTCCCATTCTTGCCTGACTCTCTCTCCACATTAACACAAAGAATGAAGTGAGGGAAACAGTGAAACTCCTTGAACTTTGCTAATCTTGGACTCTTAAACATATTTTTCCTTGGAACGGGAAATCTGTCCCAACACCCAGAGACCAAAAGAAGGAAAAATATAGTCAAGTGCAGAGATGTCTGTAGGGTTTTTTTCCACCAAAGCTCAGAGGGGATTCTGGCAAGATACAATAGTCTGGATAGAATCAGAGAACAGAGTAGGAGGAATGTCTCAAGGCAAGAAGGACCTCCTGAGATGAAGCCAAAAAAGGCAATTTTTTGACTTCTATCCAGAAGCATTATCTTTTCAGGAACTGAGGCCTGGGGAATTTTTACAGTTGTTAACTGGATCCTTTATGTAGCCACTGAGCTGAGGAGTGGAATGGAGAGAATTAATATGAGTAACTCAGATTCCACGTAAATCCAGATTAGGAACAGTTTGGGCAGCATGAGTGTTTGCTTATTTCCTCCTCTTTTTTTTTTTCCTTTTTTTCCTTGAGACCTCAGACATTGTGTAGGATATAAAAAAATAAAAATCATTGGTCCCCATACAGAACATCTGGATGAAAATCAATGGTTTATGGGAGTTCAAATGTGATAAGCTCATGATGTTTTGTGGATTTAAAAGTTTTCTATCTCTGAGCTATGTGACTCACCCATCTTCAGAAGCCAAGTAAATTCTCACAAGTAATTCAGGAGCCTACTGGCTAAGACCTATGACAGTGCTAAGATGGCTCAATTGCTGTTAGCATGGAACTACTATGAATGTTCACAAGCTCTTCCCGGTTTTGAGATAATGTGACATAAAATAAATCTCCGTTGGACAGATTCAAGCACCCTGCCAGACACAGGCTCACAGTGAGCACACGGACAGTTCCTGCAGTTCTGCTGACGGGTAGTAATTTGTTAAATTGCCATAATTCTGGATGGATTCAGGGCAAAGGTCTCATATATTACAGCTACAGAAATGAGTCTCATCTTTTCATTTGAAACTCTATTGCTATTTCAGTAAGGCAAGGTTACACATGACAGCTACAGTAACACTATAACTCTTGCCATTCCATTCCTTTTATTTTAAATTGTTCTACATTCACTTTTTCTCCCATGGAAAATCATGCAATGACGTCTGAAGAATATAACTCTTCACAATGGGATGCAGTGGGTAGATGTTGCTGATTTCTTCTGTTTCTCCCATGTCCACAGTTTCTATATCCCTTCAGTCTTTCTCTTTTTTACAAACATCATCACCCCACGAAATCCAGCACTTGTAAATTTAATCACGTATCTCTGACTAGTTGTTAAGAACTTTGTACAAGCCTCCTGCAGGTACAGAAGTTCAGGAAGAGTCTTAGGCTTTGCAGCACACTTTCCATGGTTTTCCAATGTCCTTTTAAGAATATCATCATTAAATATCTTAGTAAAATACACATTCAACCATCCTTTTACCAGCAAAATAATTTTTTAAAAAATTATTTTAAGCATACTTGGGAATAGCAGTTTCCATAAGGCCTATTGTGCTAAAAGGCTCCTTGCAAAATATAATTAATTTTTGAAATGGCACACGTTCAGGTTTTCTCCCATTTAAAAGAGTGGAGGTTGTGGCACTGACTTCAGTCTTGACAGGGTCAGATCTAGTTTGCAGATCTCCCTAGTTTGAAAATGATGTTGGATCATCATTCCACTCTAATCTAGGCAGACTTTTTACAAAGAAACAAAGTTTCCTTAGACCACGCTTCTGCTTTGATCTTTTATCTCTGTTTAATTAAGAACTCTGAATCATCTTTACCTTGCCAGAATATCTTGTATCCCTGCTTCATTTTCCCTAATCCAGATGAAAAAAGTTGACTCTTGGCTGATTTCCAATTTTACCTTTGCACAGATGGTCTAACAAAAGTGTTGAACATTTCCCTTCTTATTAACTTTTAGACTTTTGCATTGGTACTTCTGTACAAAGGCTGTAATCTTTCTGTCCTCCTTGCTTCAATCCTCATAGCATTGTCAATGAAATACATTTGGCACCTGCATGTAGTAAATTCTTATTAAAACACCTTAGAATTTTTTAAAATGTTATTTTCCCCTGCAGCATAGAGCAGCACTATGCTTGGAAAGGATTTTTTTGCAATGAACACTTTTGGCCTCATTAAATAATTACAAAATAAACCAGAAGGAGCTGGTTCTAACTATTATATGGGAGATAAACAGTTTTTAAAATGTGGCCTAATTAAATAATTACTCAATAGACCAAAACAATTCTGATCTCTAGTATAGCTAATGTGCAGTTTTCAAAAATTACCTAATTAAAGTAATTACCCAATAGAACTGATGGTTCAAAATAAGACACTTCTTTTCTTTGGGTACTTGATGCCCAGATTAAAACAATCTAATTGCATAATTTCTTTAAGGAGGTATCCTGATATATCAATCAATAACATGGGTGGTCTTCTCCCACTTCTATTACGTTTCAGCTTTTTAAATTGCAACTCTGTGAAGACATCACAGAATTCCGTGATCCCTGGGTGCCAAATGAGAGGTTATTACTTCAGTTCTACGTAAAAATCTAGGATGCCTCTTCAGTGACAATGTGACTCTTCCTTTTTCTGTTTGTCATACTTTTATTTAAAAAGGAAGTGTCAGAGACCCCTTTGTAGACTCTTCGTATGACACCTACGTATCCTGCCCTAACACCAATATACGTATATGAAGTGCCAGTGTGACATATGGGCTGACTCCAATCATTTATGCATTTTAGAAGCAAAGCCTTCCTAATATGGATGTATTTTATACAAATGAAACCATGCTTTGCCTAGAATAATTTAATCTTTTACTACCTCTCTCCTTCCCCCTCTCCCCTCCACACTGCTCAGGATAAAAGGAAGCATCAGCAAAAATGCAGTTTTGCCAATATGACCGTGCTTACATTAGCGATTTCACCAGCACGGTTCTGTCAATCACACATCACACTTTACCACCCTCCTCATCAACATAGCTGTTACAGCAAAATTTTGTATTACAGACCTGACCTGAGTCTCATTAAAGTGTCCAGGGGTCATAAGCTACAATGTCACACAGACATGTTTGGAAAACAGCAACTTTCTATCTTTTATTGCATTTAATTTGTTTTTAACTTAAACATAAGTTGACCTTGTTTTCAATTTTTGACCAAAATATTTCCATGGCTACTTTTGATTTATGTTTTTAGCCACAGAAATCTGTTACCTTTTCAGCCAGCTGTACTCTGACAACTCAGTTATATTTAAACCTAATCATAGGGTTATGGTTAGGGGGTCTGAAGGAGCATCCAGAAGAAGATCGATATCTGAGTAGGATCAAGAAAATGAGATGAATATTTGTAACAACTGGAAGGAACCCAAAGAGAGGAAGGAGGAAAAAAAGACCCCAGATGACAAAATTTCCTTAACTAGGTCTGGACTTCCAGAACATTTTTTCCACTTAGGTGAAAGACACAGCAGCTTGACAGCTTTAAGAACTGTGATTTTTATTTAGGAACATATAAAAAGCTTCCGATATTTAATTTTAGTCATCGAAGTGTGAATATATTGTATTTATTTTTAGAAATATACTTAACCTTCTGTGACTTTCTGCATTGGTAGCTGTAATTAAGTGGCATTTGTTATTCACTGTTCTATTTCTGATACCATAATGAATCCTGTAGCATGTCTATTCCTGTGTTGACCTAATTGACTCCAAAACTACACATAACATGAACTAACTGAGGTCCTCTAGCTACAACAATGAAATCCCAAGTCTTCAATACAGTGTGACTACTCTTTGTAACAGTGAAAAACAACTAACAGCAGACAACATACACAACTGTCCAGAGGAGCTTTGATTTGGAACAGAGCGAAGAGGGTGTTGAAAAGCCAGCAGAGAGATGAGAGCCCTGAAGTTAAATCAAAACCAGGTCTATTAAAACAGTAAGCCTGCTTTCAGGATTTTCCCTTGTTTAAGATTACCCAAAGTGACAATATGCCAAAAGAATCAGTTTTGTTTCAGTCTGGAAAAAAACACATTAATTAATAATGCAAAGCTTATCCTTGTTTTTACAGTAACTGCAACTGCGTAGCTGAGATGGTAAAATTCCAGCGCAGAAATTTTAAAATCTTTATGTTTCATAGATACAAAAAAGATCATAGATATGATCCTTATTTGTCTTTGAAACAATTTGCATTTTGTTTTTGTAAAATCTCTGCAGAAAATATAGCAATAAGCCAGATTTTTCACTAAAAAGCAATGAACATTGTGATTTCTTTAAAAATTTTCTTTTTCCACCTTAGCCATATCAGTCACTCAAAAATTTTAAGAAGAGTATGTGATGAAACTGATTTTGATCCCTGGGAGAGCACATCTTTTTATAGGGGTCTCTGTTCTGTGAAAAAAAAAAAATACTACTACATATTCTTTGTGGGTACAAGGGAAGGGGCTTATTAAATACAGGGTCAGGACATATGTTTGGGGTATGCAAATATGTAATGATTTTCTTCAGCTGCTGAAGGGCAAGTAGACTGGTGTAGCCTGTATATTTTCTGTCTATGAAACTAAGAATGGAATGATCATTCCCATTCTGCAATTTTCTTGTCTCCCAGTTGAAAGCACAATATTCTAACTTCTTCCAGCATTGAGATCAATCCTGACATTATTTCATTCTTGCCATTCATTGGTGATTAGTGGAAAATCAGGGGGAGGGAAAACTGATGAATCTTGAAAAAATTAAATTCCAGTGCTACTTAAGAATATAAGAGACTGAGGATAAAAGACAAGTTTATGGAAGATATTTGCAGTTTCCATTTCCAACCTTTTCTTCTTTGTTTTCAGAACTGCTCAGTGACCAGATCTGGGGTTCAGTTGTGATTGTCTTATGTAACCAGACAGAGGAGCAAGGATAGGCATGTTTACCTTGTACTCAAAGCAAAGTACTATTTTAAGGACACTTAGCCTGCAGAACCAACTTCCACAGAAGTCTGGGGATGTCAGATGTACAAACAGGCTCAAAGAGAGATTGATGAAATGCAGAGAGAATGGGCTCACTAGTGGCAATTAACCACGACAGCCCAAATCCAACCTGTGCCTCAGAGGGTCTCTACACATGCTGTGTTTGCCCTGGTTCTTAGGCTGCAGTTTCACAACAGTTCAAGACAATGTAAGTACTGAACTTCCTCCTGCTCTGGACATGTATTCCAACCTTGTCCCTTTATCCCGCTGGCCCAGGAAACCGATTCAATTGAAAACTAGAGGGGTGTCAGCCAAGTCAGCTTCCTGATCTCATCACACAAGTACAGTTGCTTAATGTTTTTCTGTAATCTTCTGCTACTGACAGATTGATGGTGGTTTATGAGGCCCTACAAACCTCTGGTCAGCCCCAGTGCAGCAGGCTTTACGCTACATTTCTCTGAGACATCCTGTTCTCACCCATGTCCTCCAGTGGGGGGAATGTGGGGAGGCAGCTGTGACTGCTGATTGCTGATTTTGTGATAACTACCCACAGTCAAAAAGCTCATCCATACTGGCACAGGATAAGTGACGTTCCTTCTCTCTCAGGGTGACACACAACTTGAAAAGTGGTCTGACCCTACTGAACGGCAGCTGTGCAGCCTGAGCTGGTGATCCCTCCACTGTCACCAGTGCTAAGAAATAACCCCCTGTATGGGCTCTGTACACCTTCTGACCTTTTCCAGCATTTGTTTAGTCTTAGACTTCACTGCAGGTGGCTGTTTTTCTACGGACAACTGTTCTACAACGACATCTAAAATACTTTTCTTCAAAGGTGTTGTTAAACTAACCCTTCATTTTATAAGCTCATCAGCTCAGCCTGTAGCAAGGTAACAAGAAGATAAGAGTTTTTGGCATGAGCATGTGTGCAGATGGGTAACCTTTCCCACTTTGCAACACTTATCTGACTCCAAGAGGAAGACATCAAAAATACAGCATTGTGAATTATTTTCACAGCATACGGGCCTGGCTGTGCTATGTTTTAAAAACCCCCCTGGTTCAAGTGCCATGCATATTTTCTGTTGCATACATTCATTGCTGAACTCCAGTGAGAATGGCAGTAGTGTCCTGAACCAACAAAAGCACTTATTCATGTCACCTTTAAGACTGCCACTATTCCCACTGAAGTCAATAGGGACACAAGGGTTAACTGTTTAAATTTAAACAGATGTCTCAGAGCTTCTTGACTTCAGAACAGAAATTGTTCCTATTCCTAAATCCCTAGACTGTTAAATAAAACTGCATAACTGTTTTTGGATTCTCTGAAGAGTGAGAATTCTTAAAGGGGGATGGCTGTGGAGGAAACCAAGAATTATCTGTGAAATTACAATAGTACTGAACTAGTTATTACAGTCAAGGGAAGGAGGAAAGAAAAGAAGAAAAATCACACTAAACCACACACACAATATTTCATACTAAAGATTTTCATATGTTTAAATTTATCTTGAGATGTTGAAATTCTATTTTATTTTATTATTTTTAGAATAACCATGAGAAAGCTTCTTTCTTGTTAAACCCAAACAAAATTTAAAAAAAAAAGGAATGCGAAGACAAGAGGATTCAGATAACATTAATTAATTCATAACTGAAAAACATATGTCATCCTGGAATTTAAAATGCTTTCTATTTGTCTTGAAATTTAAAATTAATTTTGCATTTTGTGTTACAGAGTCCAGCTTCAGAGTTCTACCATCTTGACCTGACAGAAGTAGTAGCAGTAATAGTAGTGTCTTTGTGGAATGTTTCTTTTTCAATTTGTGATCCATTTACTGAACCAAATTTTAGATCCTTTGCAGAGTGATGGAGAGGAGGCGGGTAGAGAGGGGAAGAAGATTTTGGTGGGCAGGGTTGTATCTTGCGAGGTATTTTTTCATTTCAGCAAGCACCAAGGAGCTTCCATCTTCCATCTTCCAGTCCCTTCAGCTCTTTTTTTGGGTGCCAGTTGTTTTCTGTACCTGGAGATATAATCCACATCAGTGGAAGAGATAAAAAAAATCTCTACTGATTGCCTGACTTTGTTCCTATTGTCATCTCTGTTGATGTTATCTTGGTTTATGTGGGTCAGAAGGCTCTCCCCCTGCTGCTGTCACCTAGAACTCTGCACGGTGGATCCACCGTGTTATCAAGTTAGAACAATAGCAGTTTACACCCATTTGTCACACAGACAGCTGAATACACATGGTTCAAAACATTAGAGATTCAACCTCCAAATCCTTCTGCTTAATGGCATTGTATTCTAGCTTCAATTGTTTTCTAGACAAAGAAGTGCTGTAATGCACCAGAGAGAAACACATCATTTTAGAGCATAATATATCACATAGAGCATTTCTGAAAGATGTCCTTGTCCATGGCAGGGAGGGGTGGACTTGATAATCTTTAAAGGTCCTTTCCAACCCAAATCATTCTATCAGAACATAATTCTCACAACTGTGTTTGGGGCAGGAGGGAGGTTGATTTGTTTTTCAACTGAAGTGAGATTATTTAGGAACAGAAAACCAAAAATATCAACTGGGTCATAATCACACAGACAAGATTTTCTGCCATGGGGGCCCGAGACTTCAAGGTTACTGCTGGGATTTTGGAAAAGTGATATAAAGCCTGGGGGCAATTAAAAGTGATATAAAGCCTAGGGGAAATTAGTGGTCTCACTAGGACAGGGAAATGGTACAAGGCAGCAAGAAACTGATGGGACTGTGAAGGGACCTCTGATTATCCCTTATGAAAAACTTTCCCCCCCCCTCTGCTTTTGCTGAGTGCAGTCAACACTACTAAGAATATATGACAAAATCCTGGAAACACTGAACTTAACATCAGAACTAATGTTGCCTTCTACAGGCCGTGATTTCACACAGAAGCAGCAGCATAAAGTCCAATTTAGAGGTATCTGAAAGAACCTGAATCTCCTTTTAGAGTTCCCTTCTCCTTTTACATTGAGCAACCAAAACAGGACGTTTTAGAGCTGCTCAGTATAATTGTAAATACCCAGTATCATAAATATCCACACTGTAAATCACTGTAAATCACCACACGATAAATAATAGTACCCTCCTTGTTCAGTATTAGCCCACAGCAATCCTGGCTTCATCCTCAAGCAAAATAACTACAGTACTGAACTCCACTGAAATGCTTCATCTAAAACTACCAAGCCTTGCGTGCAGTGTTTCTAGACAAAGGACAGATTACTCTGGATACCATACATGCTGTAGCCACTTCTGTCACAAAGGAAAAAAGAAAAAAAGACAAGAACCAAAAAAATCGCTTTGTTTACTTAGCTTTGTACCTGCCTGTGATTGCTCATAGCAAATTTGGTAGGGGGTTAGTGAAGTCATAATCAAATGTGCTTTTAAATGACTACTCTAGGGAATGTAGACAAATATGATTTTGAATGATTATTCTATAGAAATTGAACAACAAGTAGTCTCTCAAAGACTTTGAATAGGATGGATGAATAGTTTAATATCTGGCAGAGAATCACAGAATCACAGAATCACAGAATGGTTTGGGTTGGAAAGGACCTTAAAGATCATTGAGTTCCAACCCCCTGCCATGGGCAGGGACACCCTCCACTAGCCCAGGTTGCCCAAAGCCTCATCCAGCCTGGCCTTGAACCCCTCCAGGAATGGGGCATCCATGTGCTAGCTGTCTCAAGTTCTTCGACATCTTTTTACCTCCCTGATTGAAAAGTTTGTTTTGAATTAATGGACTTACTTTATGTAATGTATACTCAAACTTCAGCTTTTTTTTTTTTTGGCAGAACAGGGAGTGATTCTGTGTAGTTCAGAGAGGTCTAGAGTGAAAAATAATTTATACCTTAAATTACAAATCTACATGGTTTTACCTTCAATAAAAGAGTGATTGCAGAGTAGGTATTTTTCTAGTCGAATCCTGCAGGTGTTAGCTGTGTAATAACTGATATTTTTACAGCGTACCTTGAAAAAAAATTCTCATCTAGATGTCACCCAAACTGGACATACCTCAATATTCAGGGATTCAGTGCAGCCAGCAATATGCATCTAAAACCAATGAGTTCAGGCTATAATTTACCAAAAGGAAAACTGTATTCACCTTCTCTTGTTCTTAATTACTTTCAGGGGAGATGGAAATGTTGAGTTACTGTTTCCTAGGACAGTTAACTGAACAAGAGGTTCTAGCCTGACATGGTGCTTAAGACGGATAGTGAACCAAAAGCAAGCCAATTCAGAGCAGAGGTAAGAATGACAAATTGCTATTTATTTTGCAACAAAATCACAATCACTGTATCAAGTCCCCAACAAATTTAAAGATATTTATCCAAAGTTCTTCAATTTAGAGCTCCAGTTCCAATAAGAAGAACTAAAGAAGATACTTTTTAGAGTTAAAAGTTGTCTGGATGTTTAACTATTTCCCCAGTACACAGATCATGGAGTTTCAAGAAATTGATATGGTGAATATTTATTTAATTATGAAAAGCACAATATCTCCAACAGGAAAGACACATGCTGCAAATCAATGGTGACTTAAAATCATTACCTGGGATTCCCAGTAGGAGACAAAGTTTTGTTCTGAATGAGGCGGAATCTCAACCTGAGGTGTCTTTCCCATTCTACAGTGAACAACCTAACCAGGAGGCTGTTTGGACATGGGTGAGGTTTTTTTCCTGCATTGCTCTTCCCTACCCCTTCCCAGCTTCTTCATTTCTTTGAAACTGTTACATTACTGTGGGAAGTTCCCATTTCAACAAAATGGAATTTCCCAATGAGGGAAACTCTATCATCAGAAAATTCCCAATGATTTCCATTATAATTCCCCAGGAAGTTAGATCCTTAAGTACCACTGGGTGAGGCTTCCAAGGTCTCTATATTAATGAACAACAGCTCTATCTCCTGGGAACTTTGAAAGGCATTCCTCAGAGGAGAAAGGAGAAGAGCCCTAAGATCCTGCAGCTGTTAACTGTAGTTCTGGGACTGGTGATAACATTCATACAAATATATGTTTTTAGGAAGTTTCAGATAGACATGCCTTTCTTCCTAAGTATGGTAGTTAAGTCATCTAATCAGGAAAAAAACCAGCAGGGTATTACTTAGGTCACCATTAGATAATGCTACGGTCACTTCACAAAGAATACAAAAATGTAATGCTCAGTGCTTACTGAGCACTTCTGAATAACAAACAAATCCATAAAAATCCGAAATCTAAATGGATTTTTAGATAGTCTGGAAGCAGAAAAGGGAGTAAAAGAAATCAAATACATCCAGCACAAAGTAATCCCCCAAGTCCTTTTTTTTTCTCCTTTTTTCCTTTATCTAGCAAACTACAGAACCAGCCATTGCTTTCTGGGGATTTCATTAGTATGTGGAAGACATACTGTAAAAAACCTGTCCACTAAGGAAGCATTATCTTTTACTGAAAATCTGTGAATGCTACTGAAAAATGACCTTTTACTATCAAAATATTAATGCCTTCATCTCAAGAAATAATTTCAAATCTAAACCGCACATGAAAATTGGACATCATTTTTCTTTGCACTCCATGGATATGGATGCTTCATAATGTCTGTATAATTCTCTGCTTTACATGCACCTTGTGCTATATTATATGATAAATGGAAGTTATTATATTTCATAAGGCTATTGTAGTATTTCTGTCATGTGGAATGAAAACCGTAGACTGCATATAATTTGTATTATGTATGTAAAATATTTTTTGACAGACAGACATGGATATTGGGCAACAAGAACTAATATCTACAGCAGAAATTGAAATATGCTCTGTAGCTCTACTCACCCAACAAAAGACTAAAATATAATGTTCTCAAAAAGTTCTTTACTCCCTGAGTTTATGGAAACTTCTTCCCCTCATCATGCAAGGGTATCTGAACCTGGATCTGGAAAAACCAGTGGATGACTCAGTCTAGAGGTTTAGGTATATTACTGTTATTCTCCCAATCTTAAAAGAAAAGCAGAGTGAGCAATGATGTCTCCTTTGTTCTTCTCATGTCATCGCAGTGGTTACATCACTTCGCTGATGACTTCACAGTGCTTACATCACCTCATTTCAGGGAAAGCAGTATATCAGTAAGTCCCACATTACCATTTACCCTCTGCGGAAGGTACTACATTGCAGGTATGTATGCCTCTGGGCCCTAGGGCATCATTTCACCCAGGAGGCGATTGGTAATGAGGAAAGAAAGAAAGGCAGTCCCAAAGCACAGGTCCAAGCCCAAAACCCAAATACCTAAATTGGTTCTTGAATCATAGTTTTAAGTTTAGTCTCATTTTTTTTATAGCTGACCACAAGAGGAGAAAAAAAGAAATATATGAAAGAAATGGTCAGGTTATAGAAAGTGGAAAGACAGGGTTGCATTACATGTGTATGAGAAGTAGCACACAACTTGTTTTATATGGATAAGAACTGAATTGGTTGGTCTGTTTGGGATGGATTATTTCTTGCAGAATGTCTTAGAACCTACACTTTTAACAACAAAGCATGACTGTATTTCTTCCTCCTTGCAGTCATACTAGTTCAATGCTACTGAGTAGTCATGTAAGGACAAATTCCTTTAAAAATTTAAATGGATTACTAAGGATATAAATAAGCATTTAAAATGCTCAAGTCAAATTATTTTCCTCAGGCATCAGTAGGTATGCCTTAGCTCAGGAACCAAGGACAAGCTCTGAAATCCTTACATAATAAAGATAATGGAATGGCTTGGTCTTGCTAGAAAGGACAGTCCCAATCCTTTCCCCTTACCACCAACCTCAGACTGATGCTGCTGCCTCTGATTCAAATCCAGTACTTAGTGAGATGATTTAACTCACTAAACAAGCAGAAAAAATAATCCAAAAAGCAGCTGGTGACATAATTTTGATTTGGTTTAGTCAGCTCCTGTAAGAAAAGTGTACGCTGGATTTTAATCTTGTGCTTCACTTCTACTGATATCCACATGAATTCAAGAGCACACATAAAATTCAGCAGAAGCTTTCTTTCATGAAACCAACAGTTCATCATAAAGAACAAGTAGAATTCAAAAACTGGAACTTCTTCTCAGATGTACTGAGAACAGAGGGTTTAAAATGGGTCTATATTTCTTTTACTGCCTCTCTCTGAAGATACCAGTTCACTTCTACAGGGGAAACATTCTTTTTAGAGATTCTAATACGAGCCCACATCTAAAACTTTACCTGAAATCTCATATAGAAGCAAGTAACGCTGCACGGTTTAAATTATGGTATAAAGTGACTGCTGTGACCTAATAATTTAGAAGTTAAAAGAAAGCATAATGTTTTTAAGAATTTGCAATTAGCACTATTGTCTAAACCCATCGGTGTGGGAGTTAAAAAAACAGCATTAATATTAACACTCCTCCAGTAATACTTTGCAGCATGGAGATTTTGGGTCAGCTTCATTTTAGAAGGATAAATAATGAAGTGTCAAATAATTTTGTGGAAACATCCTATAATGCAAGTGCCTTTTGAAGGAAAAAAGAAATTCATGCTTAGAAATAACATCGAAAAATCTGCCTCTTGTGAGTTCTCAGGAGTTACATCGCAATTTATAATAGATTCCTTCCCTCATCTGCTTCCACGAAAAGTTGTGCTTTTTCTAGGCTGCAATGCACCTTCCACTAAGGGCTCTGATTTAACCGTGGCAGTAAAGGTACTAATATCCATATTGTATGGACAAGCTTTTTTGCCAAAGGTAGTAAAATGGATTTTGCCATACTCCAGTCACCAAAATTCACAGTTCAGGACTGCAGTAGAAAATTCAGTGTTGAGGTGTGAACTGAAGCAATGAAGTGCCAATAGATGTATTACTTCACTGTCCTATTTCCACCAAAGAACAGGGGAGATCGCTGGGGACATAAAAATCCTAAATTAACAGAATCAAAAGTATCAGCACTTTGCTACCAGAGCTCAGAGTTACTTCGCTCCCCTGATCCTAAACCCCTTTGTTAGGATTGACTGGGACTATTCAGAGATTCAGGTATAAATGTTCACACGTATTTGTTGTTTCAGGCCTCAGTCTGACTAATGAGTGAAAGAGCACTATTAAGACACATTTAGGGTGGTTTTATGTTCTATTTAACCTTTTTCTAACTTCAGTACTGTGAACTTTCAGTATCTACAACTCACTCTTATATGTGATGTCAGGAGATCAAAAAAGGGCTAAAATAACTTATCATAGGCATTCCTTTGGCTCTTTTTCATACATTGCAGGAACAAATAGTTTGGGTTTTAATGACATTAAGCAATTCTTGTCACCTTCCACTTTCCGGAGCGTTAGGCAAAACGATAAAGCAATCATAACAGAGGGAAGTTAGGACAAACCATAAATGGCTAGCACTGGTTGCTTGCAAAATACAAATTCACACAGAATAAAAACCTCTACAAAAGGGGGGTAGGAGGTGTTTAAATTTATATATGTTTTCTGTGTGTTAGAAACTGAACTTTTAGCTTTTCTGCCATTTGCTGAAAGCATTTGAGCTAAAGAACAAGAGGGGTTAAATTTAACATCCCTTGAACTGCTGTAGTTCATGAGTAATGCTGCTGAAATCAGTGCATTTTCTCTCCTTTCAGATGTTAGATGACAACCTAGGACAATATCCTACACAAAATTCACTAAGGGCTGGAAAAAATCTCTCTATAAAATGTGTGTTTCTCTATGAAATTATAAAATCATAGAATCATTAAGGTTGGAAAAGACCTCAAGGATCATCAAGTCCAACCGTCAACCCAACACCAGATTTATTGATCTATGGTCAGCTAGGCCCATGCATCTTCAAGGGTAACAATTTACACGATTGTCACAACCCACTAGTCTGGAAGAAGTCTTATTTTGGAGTATGTGGGGAATGGATTTATCCTGCTAACAAATCATTACACACTTAGAAAGACTTACTCCACTGTAGGAAGACTGAACGTGCTGCTTTGGTTACCTGGGTAAGTTGAAAGGAAAAATAATTTTCAGCAGCTATTCCATATTCAGTAAAAGGGAATAAAAACATGGAAAAGTGTTTCTGTACTAATCTAGCCATGACAGTAAGTCCTTTTATCTGTACCAAAAGACATTCTCTACATAAAATCAAGCAGAGAATAAATTGCTAAACTCTCCAGTGCTGTGTATGGTTGAGAATTCTCACTAGAGTGATAACATGACATAAATAGTTAGTTTAAAAACATTTGGTAAAGCTTGAGCACCTTATGGTCACTAATTTTCTCCAATAGCAGACAAAAATGTTATGTAGTTAGAATTTGCTGGCTTCCTGAATTATATATGTGATTTTTAAAAAATTCTTGTCCAATTACTATATATATATCAGTTAGGCATTTCAGTGCCTTGCCTTGAACTAGTAGGAGTTCAGACACATTTGATAGAAATTGCAACCCCTTTTAACATTAGGAGAAAAGATTTTTCCCATATAATCAAATTCTTAATTTGGTAGAGATTTTTGAGAGATGCAAAGTCACTGAAATCCCACTGACTTAGAAAAATGACTAGAAGGTTAATTGCATTCAGTCATAAGAACACGAATGCCCTGATTTGGCACTTGCACGAGGAGGGTCATGTGTCTGACATGATTCAGTAAAACACAAGTAGCATCAGCTGGTGTCCAGAAGCTAGGTTATTCACACGTGATTATCATAAAGAACAACGAGTGCAGTGAATTCACAAGTAATTTCTCGGTTTAAGAAAATGCAGAATAAGATCATAACTTTGATTAATAATCTGTGTTAAGCTGTCATTTACTGCATGGTTCCATTTCTTGGTCTTTGAAAACTATTTTATAATTGAGAGAGACTCATCTGACAGCTACAATCTGCATCACAATGTTGTTTTCACACATGAGACAACACTGATTACTAGAATACATCCAACACATTGTAACAAGAATGAACACAGTACAGATCCAGAAATTCAACCCCTTTATACCACACGCACTTGCCTTTACTCTACCTTACCAAAGCCAGAGAAATGTGCTTTGTTCATTTCAATCCTAATAACTTCTTTCAACATTTTTAAACACTATTTTTATTTGAGGTTGCATCTTCAAAGATATTTGAACATATTATATCGATGTGAGCATTTGAAACTCCCTAGAATAAAAATCAGGAGCTTTTAAATCAATGACATTAAGCAGTTGATGTGAGGTAGATGTGGAAGCTGATTGAATCAATCAAAGTGTTCCCACCAAAAGACAGCAGGGTTCTTTCACAGATTTACCAAGCTAGCACAGAATTGTGACACCTAAGTTATTTTGCAAATTGCACTAACTGGTCTAAGCTAGAGTTAGGCAGGCTTAGGGCAGCCCGACAGAAAACATGTCTTTCTAAAAAAGCATTAGAATCAGGCTTCAGCCCAGTAAGTGAAGGCTGTGAGAAGACGAAATAGAGTCCCCGATAGTGCTTAGCCTTGCGAGGTTTTAACAGAGCAGTTAACATCTATCAGTTTGTAACCAGAAGCAAGAAGCCGTACTCTGGAGTTACAGCAAAGGCCCCAAGTGAACTATCCTGAAAATAGATGCTTGATCAGAAGGGAAACAGATGCAGCACTCTGGTTTTTGCTGAAACGGGGATACAAACTCAAATGCAAACACTGCACCTTCAAAGAAGCTATACATCACTAATACTGGGAAACATAACGAACTTCTGCAAGAGAGAGAGCATAACAGATAAACATTTAAGCAAATGATTGAAGTTACGTAAACAAATAGATTAATCGAGTTTAGTAAACCTTTTTCATATAGGTAGTCAAAGTTAAGTATAGGCAAAAAAGGTTCTGAGTCCAATGTATTCACCACTCTGAAAGCCCAGCCCCCAAAATGTTTAAGAGTCTGGAGCTATAGGAAGTATTCCGACTTTGAGAGACACAAATCCATGAAGCACTAGTTCTCAAAGTTCTCAGACTCACAGCTTTTACTGGTAAAATGCAGCAACTTGTTAATAAATAATAATTTATTGTATTTGTAATTGCAATTATAATTTGCATGGTTAATTCATAGCCACATAATTCAACAGGGCAATCTCACCAGTGGCTAATGGTAGGAACCACGAGGTGAAATCTCTTGTCCTGTGTCGTGCAGAACGTTCAAAGAAAGGAGAGCAACAGCCTTTTATTTCCAAAACTACAGAGAAGTGCACAGAGAACTGTAATATTCCTGCTGATCAGCAAATATTGACAAACATTTTTTTTTTTTGCCATGCTACTGGCATACAAAAAAGCACCCTGTGACATCAGGAGAGCAGTAGGGCTATAAAACTTTGTTCATATTTTCTAATAGTTCTTGCTCACTGTTCGTGAAACAGGTCCTGAGTAGGTGATAAGAATTATCAGATCCTCTCGATCACGCTGAGACGTAGTTTCCTTCTTAGCACATCATATACTTACCCACAATGGCATGGTACAGTGAGTGACACAGGAACATGACACACAAAAATGGATTACTCAGGTGTTGTGGTTGCTGTCGTAGCTCTCCGCCATGGAAGGCAACCACATCATACAGTCTTTTAAGCAAATTTTTAAAGCTCCATTTTAGAATACATTTGGTTTTAACCTCCTCTACTCCTTCAGAAAGGCCGTTCTAAGACCTATCAACTGTTCTGATATCGGAAGTAAACTGTGAGTTTATGAGATTACCTATGGTACTGGGGGAAGTCGAACATAGAAATTTTGTCCAGCAGGAGTCTGACGCAGTAAGTCAAAATACCACAGACATTAAGTGAGGAAAGGGAATTCAGAAGAATGTTTTGGAAATGTCAAAATATTTATCAAAATTGAAGATTACACAGTTCTGTAAGGCAAGACTGGAGCGATCAGCTAAAAAGGAAACATTTCATGCTGAGATGTGGCAAGAGAACAGGAAAACAGCATTTAAATCAATATTCCCCTGTGGTAAGTATCAGCATAAACAAAAATCTAATTAAGATTTTATTTGCTAAAGACTAAAAGACAACTCAATACAGATTGCTAACCATTGTCACGAAGGTGAAGACAGACAAGAACATCTTTTCAATAAAGGCAGAACTCATTTGACAAGATGTGGATAACTACATTGGGGAATCCTAGGAAGACCTCAGATTCCTGCTTTGTTATGACAATATATTCACTAAAGGCTTTCCAAATAACTCAGATGAATTTTGCCCTTCCAAGGGCTATATCCTTCCAGTAACCATAAAGCAAGCTGAGTGACTAGCTGAGCTGTAGACTTCTGCATTTAAATAAAATGAACCCCACACTGATATCTCAGTGGTGCAATTATTAAATGCTGTGAGTGCACGTGCATTAATACTTCAAATTGTTGCAATATTTAAATGATTATTTAAATATTTCAGTGGCAATATCGTCACCACATTCACAGTATAATGTTTTGGCTTTGACTGTTACTGTAGCTTGGTTGTTTCACATGCTGTTAAAGGATCCCTAAAATGGAGAAGGTTGATGGAATTTAACCCTGAAATACTGAGATCTTCTGGCAGTATACACATAATTTCATTGTATCATGTTGCCAACATTATTATGTCATGCATCTGGAAACACACACACATGGTTATATGTACAAATTTGATTAATTTAATTCCTCACTTGTAGAGACCTTGGAACACATGTCAGGATTTGTGAGATCAGAGACCATGACTTGTGACAGCTGAGCACGGAAGTATCTCACTGCACTGGTTTATTGTTCCCAGGCCCAGCTGCATTCACTGTCTTTTCATCGGCTCACCATTCCCACTGGAGACTTGGGGAAACTATGCCCGTATCTCAGCTGTTTTGGGGAAAAGTATGGTTATTAAGTTAACAGCCACCCAAAGTCTGAGCCGAATTGTGTGTAGTGGCTGAAATAGAGAGCTGCAGCCACACAGGGACGTCAAGCAGAAACACAGAACAAAGAGCTGTGGTTAAATGACATCTTAAAATTCTGCTGCTAAATAAGCTAAAATCAATGCCTAACTGTTAGAGAATTTTTATTTGGTAGAATGATTTCAATGCTTTGCACTTATACAAGGAGTACAGTACAAGTGATTGTGTACATTATTAAAAATTATGCCATTTTCAATACATAAATGTGTGAAATCATAAAAAACCAAACATAACAGCAAAATAAAAACATTTCATGCTGCAATGGTTAAAAATATGTTGAGAAAGTACTTAAAAAAAACTCTGTACCCTGATGGCTCTGAAAAGGTAAACAAGACATTAAAAATGCAAATGAAGAAACAAAATGTTATTTATCCACGTAGAACTTGTCTTGGAAGAGAAAAATGTCATTTATACAAGTAGAACTTGTCTTGGAGGAAAAAAAGAGACAGCGAAGGGACTATGTTACTATTATACCTCTCTAACATCTGATCTTTATCTATATAAATAACATATGTGTGCCACTTCCCTGGTTCCCGGAAACCTGCAGTAGGGCTGTACGTGTGTATGTGTACTCAGATGAAAGAAGATGTCACTGAGGAAGGCTAAGGTATTCCCTTTCTTGTGAGCTTCTCTCCTCAACACAGCCACTGTCTTCAGAGATCTGAGCCTCCAAGCCCATGCTTACTTATGAAATTTGCTGTAAACTGAGAGGAAGAAGACATCCTCTCAAAGCAAGGAAGCAAACGAAACACCCTCCTCAGAGATCCTGAAACCAGGGGAGTTATTTAATGCTTTATTACCACAGTGATAATTTTGAGACTTATAAAAGTACTAATTGCTCTAATAAAAATTAAAAGGCCTTTGCTTACCAAAAAGATCACCTCACAAAGCGATATTTAGTGTTTTCAGATAATTTAACGGCAGTAACCTTAGAAGGGGTGTAATTGTCCAGCTATCTCTTCACCGCTGCAGCTTGGGCTAGCGCTGCTCCAATGAGAATTGCTTCTTCCTGTGAAACCAAAAGAGCCTGTCTGCCGAATTCAAGAGGGACAGCTCATGTGAAAACTATGTCTAGCAGTTACAGTGTCAGTTTGAATGAACAGATCGTCTTTCCTCGAGCTGTTTCATTGCTGTGCTTCCAATGTTTGTTTTGCGTTGCCATTTGTACTGCTGCATAATTAAAGTATAGGTGACCTCAATTAATGTTGATTTTTTGTTTATTCTCTCACTTGCCGTCTGACCCAGTACCCACTGAAGTCAGAACCCCATTGTGTTTCAGCTGCAGGAGCTGGATGTCAGTCCACACACTGCAATACAAACGGTGACTAAGCCCAAGAGCACATAAACAGCTGTACACTAATTCTTTCCAGTCTCCTCCTCTAAAGACAAGGGGTTTTCTCATGCTACGGAACAGCTCAAACTGAAGAATGAGTTCCCACCCCAGAGCGCTTCATGTCAAAAGCACTCTGCACAGCTTCCTCCCATGTACAGATATTAGAAAAAACAAAACAAAACAAAACAACACAAACAAAAAAAACCCAAAACACCCAAACAACAAACTGGACACTTCAGCTTTTCCCAGACAGGTTTTCTCTGGAGAGGGGCAGTTTCTCTATTTTTGAAGGTGTTTAGCTTTAGTGGCTTAGAAGTCTGTGAGTCATGAAAGAAACATCCAGGATCTCTGAGTCAAGGAACCTTGATCTCCCTACGCAGATCAGGACAACTAGATCCTGACTGGGGCAATTCACGTGCTTTCAGTAGCAGAGGAAAACAAGTACACTCAGTCGGATGGCGGGATTGCATCAGATTCCATCTGCTGTGCAAAGGTGTTTTATCCAAATAAGTAGAAGATCCCAAGATACAAAATACACTGAAGCCTGGTATCCCAGTGTTGTATTCTTATCTCTTTAGAACGCCTTACAGCTAATGTCATCTTTTATCCAGCATTACCACCTCTTCAGTTTTTCATTTCAATCTCAGAGCTAATGTCTTGACTGAGGTTCCTCTTACTGGCTAACACAGACCAGGAAAATCCATTCGGGGGGCAACTGGCACTGCTTTGAGGAATGCACATGACAGTAAAACTGTCAGTGCCTGCCTTAGAAAGCTCCTAGTCTGAATCTGTGATCCCAACCCCTGTTTATTCTGGCTGGCAAACGTGCTAATCGAGCTGTATCTGCCCTCCCAGTGCAGGAGCCTGTCTGCACGGGCCCGTGCTGCGACAGGGCAGGAGAGGGTTTGTTGCCCTGGGCTGTCTCTTGGCAGTGTGTAGATTATGTCCCTGTGAGCTTGGGACTTGGCTGGCTGGCAGTGTCAGGTAAAACTCACACATCTCCTTTGGAGTCCCCTTGGTAGGTGTTGGGTGCAGGCCGGGTGGCAGGAAGGGACAGTTCAGTACTTCACCCAGTTTGGAAAGGTGAGCACCCGGCTGCGGGGGAGAGGGACGGGGTGAGGTGGGAGGTATCCAAACGTGCAGCTTGAGCGTGTCACGTTTGTGAGGGAGATGTGACAGGGACGTTGAGGGTTAACTATACGTTGTTTTCCAGTTTCCTCCTGCAGCTGGCAGAAGAGAGGGCTGAGACCTGACTCTTATTTCAGCCATCTGTTACTGGCTGTGGTCTTCTTGGGGCTGGTCTCCTCACGGGGGGCTGTTTTTCATGGGATTTGAATGGAAAGCATAGCACGGTGTTAGCAAGCCCTGATAGGAGTCACACGTTTAGCTAGAGCATTTTCAGAGCTCTTAAGGAAAGACAAACCTTTGTTTTCTTTTACTTTCTTCTGCTAGGCTTTTAATACAAACACATATATCTTTCTTCTTTTCCCTGACTGCTGTGATTAGGAAAGTCCATTTTCAGCATTTCTGTTGTTTACCAGGCTATCTTATGAAATGCAATAAAGAAAAAGAGACCTGAATGCTGCCTTGCTGGCCAGCGAGGCACTGGCAGTTCTGACCATTCAGGAATCAGGTCAGCCAACAATCCCCACACTGACTCGTGAGATTTAAAGTGCACTTTGAGGCCTTCGGGGATTTCTTTCTGCTTTCTCAGCACTGGAGAGCACCCACTCGCCTAATATTACCGGCCACAAAAGCTAGATAAATTTTACTATTTATTATTTACCAAATCTTAGGTTAATGTAATCCATTGCATGTAGGTGATTTTAAATCAGCCGTCAGCTATTGTGATAAATCAGCTTTGGGAAAGGTGGCTCAGCCACAACAAAGGTGGCTTGACGTGTCATGGCTGTGGAGGAATTGAAAGTGGAACATGGGTTAAATCAAACAACAACCCTATTCCTCTTTTCTCTCTTACAGTGCACAAAAAAGGAGGAGCAAAGCAGCCAGCCAGCCACTTTAGATATTAAGACTTCTAGGACACTTGGGTGGACACAGCAGAGTAAGTTATGGTCACTTCAGGACAGAGACACGTGTCAGTGTACTGCACATGAGAACACAGCTCTAGGGAATGGGGTGGAAATGCAGAGTCCCCTAGTGAACCCTAAGCACATATCTCTATAGCATCGCTCTTTTCACAGAGAGACGGAAGATAAAACAAGTGAGGATTTATGTTCCTAGAAGCAGAAAATTCTTAAGCCTTCTCTCACTTTAGCAGTTTAACTGCTGTGAACATTAATTGCTGTATCTCCACAGAGTAGCTCCAAGCCAGAGGAGGTAGGTCCCTGTGCTTTTAGAGATACCACAGCCTGGAGAAGCGAAGTGCCCTGGGCAGTGCTCACTAGAAGAGGTTCTCTGAGGGATGGCTTGTGAGATGGCTTGTGGCTATTGTCCTCTCCCAGCAACAGACATAGGCTCTGTAATATCTCCATCATATTTGGGGAAAAGGGAAGGAATTATTTTTTTGAGCCTTCCTTTCCTCAGCTGTCAAGCAGAGACAATATCAGGTCTAGAGCCTTTTGCTCATGATGACAATCATCTGATGCCATACTGGTAAAATCACACCAAACTATTCACACAAAAGAAGTTGAATGAAAAAAGAAAAAAGCCATCATCATGTCAACAGACAAGGCTAGCTAACATATGTAAATCCTACACATCCCCTGGCAGGCCTCAACATCCTTGCTCAGCAGTTCCTGTCTGATTTGAATAGAGAGCAGCTGCTGAGGAGGGTGGGTTTGCTCCTGGCTGATAGGGAATCTCCCAGCGTCAAACTTCTGAGCTGACGCGAGTTCTTCACACAGGGAACAGTCTGACGATGGCTGCATGGATGTTTAGTGGAGCCTTATTCTAAAATCAATTACACTTTCTTCATTTACCCAGGTGGGTTTTGCTCTACATGCTTCTACTGGTGCTGAAAGACTGAATACTCTTGTGATTCTACTTCTCTTTCCAATCTACTGAACCTTCTAAATATGACTTCCCTCATATCAGCTGTGTGTGTAACATTTATGCAGCCTCAATGAACCATGTAGGTTGGTCCCTTATTTTTCACGATGCTTTGTCAAGCCAAACACAAAAAATAAACCTCTCTTTCTCCTTCTAAGCCCATGTGCACATATAGAATTGGACACTGATATTTGGACCACCTTAAAAATAGGTTATTCGAATTTGAGATCCGAAGACATGAACCATTTTAAATGCCATTAAACAGACCGTGGTGGGAATCAAGTCTGGCTTGTGGCTTGCATAGCTGAGATTAAAAAAAAAAATTTCACTGTAATTGCAACATTTTAATCATTTATGTTCTTTAAACAGTTTAAAATGTTAAGACTGATATTTTATGGATATCAGAAGCTCAGGGCCATATGCAATTTACACATTTAAGCCAGGTGCAGTTTCAGGTGAGACTGCTATAATTTCAATGAACAGATCCAGTGTAACAAGAAATATGTTCTGAGTTCTTTTCTTGTCATTAAAATAAGTAGTTTGAAATATAATAACTTAAATGTAAACAGCAATTTCTTTAAATAATTCCTCGAACCATAGCTATTTCATCTGACTTCTAAAAGCAAGCAAATTTTTTTATCTTTTTTTCATACAGGTGGAATTTCAAGCCCAGAGGTGAAGCTATATGGTAAGAGAAAGAGATGAGTCAGAACTTGGATTTTAAGCTTCTTAAACTATTATCTCAAACTCTTCTAAAGACTTGATGACTTTGTCTTGATGGGTTTTCATTAAAACGTGCATTTAAAAAACAACTTATTAATGCCACAAAGAATGTGAAATGTGGTTCACATCCTCTTTCAATTAATATTTACATTTTGCTTACAGTAGCACAGAATAATGACATTCAAATTAAGTTATCACTGTGTAGTTTGTTTGCTTATGGCACACCACATGTTACCATGGAAACAACCATACTCCGTATCTATGGTAACAGTCATAGTGGTGTAAACTGTGATACCAAAAAGAGGAAGTTAGTAAGATGAAGTTGCTAATTCTAAGAAAAACTTGTCAAAATTGAATATTTCCTGTAACGAAAATCTGTTTTATGTCACTGGGCAATTTTTTTAAATCCTTGTTTCAATCTCAGATCTGCTGGATGATCCCAGTTACTCACACATGGAGTTTTGCAGATGCTGAGGACGTGCTCTGCGTGGGGTGAGCAGCTTCTCTTACCTCAGAGACTGTATTTGATTCAAGTCACTAACCACAGTTTGTGCACATCAGCCCATAGAGAAGGGTTGTGTTTTCCTATGTTTTATCAAAAATACACAAAATTACTGTATATTTTTTCTATATTCTATTCACCCACCAGAATTCTTTATGCCAGTTGGAAAAAAAAAAAAAACAAACCCAAAACCTTGCTACAATAGAAGATATTCACATAAAAATACATTAATTAATTAATGTATTTTAATTAATTATTTAATAAATTTCACAATAGTTAAATGCTTAAAATAGCCTTTATAAATACCATCCTCCAAGTATTCAAAACAAAAACAGCACCTGATCACAAATGATATGTTTAATTTTAAATTAAATCTATAGCACATTCACTCATAAGAACTAGCTAAGGAATTGTTGACATTTAAGAATTCAAGGCCTCTTTTTTCTTTGAATTTTGCCATAGATGCATACGGATTACAAGCTCTTCCTGGAAAACGGATCACAGAAGGAAGTTACACAGGTCAAAATTTTCTCTGTGTGTAGGTAAATGAATATACTCATACACTTTTATAAATGTTGGAAATATAGTTAGTCACAACTGACAAAAAGAAATGTATTAGAAGAAATAATGCATTTTGTGTTCACCACTCTGTCAGAGATCAGTATGTGTCTGGGGCCAAATTACTACAAATTTATATCATTTCCTGTAGCACTGGCTGTGGTCCAAGAGGAAAAAATGGCCTACGTGAACTTTGGTCCACCAAGGATATGATCCTGTGTTTTCACATTTCCTGCCTAAATCCTTTGTCTTCAACAAGCATTCCATTTCCCAGCCTTAATTCTAGCAGTTGTGAATCTGGAGACAATTTACAGGACAAAAGGCAGTAGATGCAAAAGCCCTGACTGTGATTAAAGCTTTGCTAAATGCAGAACAATTCCAATGGAGCAGAAGGTTTTTCACAGGAAAACTCCAAGGAGCTGTTTTTATGTATTTTATGTAGCCCCATAAATTTTATGGACTCTTGCCCATTCATACCAAATAAGATTGTGTCTCAGTGCCAATTCGACCCATCTACACCCGGGATAAGAACAAACTTGCATTATAACTGGGTGGAGCACACATGGCCTTCCATAAAGCAATTACTCAGAAGTATTTCACGGCAGTTGCGTAATTCCTTTTCTATATCATAAACTAGGTGGTTTGCAAGAGAAAACAAATTTCGCTTAGCTCAAACATTGTAGACAAAAGGAAGTAGACTATAACACCATTTTCTCTTCCACTGTAAACTTCTTGAATTCAGAATCAGCATGCTTGCAGAAACTTAGGGAAACAAAGTAAACAGTCATGTTAATATTTCTGTTAATTATTTTGCAAAATGTATTGCAAAATCTGAAACCCCAAGTAAGACCATTTTTTTTTTTTTATTAAAGCTAGGATTCCCAAAAAAACCCAGTGGCAAAATGTTTGACTCAAAATAGTTTAGGTTCCAGTCAAAAATACATTGTCTTTCAATCTTGCATGGAAAAGTTGTATTTTTCAAAGAAATACAGAAAATTCATTTTGACTGTATATATATATATATATATTT
>VZTO01027025.1:75399-117840 GCA_013400615.1 Syrrhaptes paradoxus
ATAAAAAGAAAAAAGTAATGGAAAAAAAAAAAAGTTACAAGGAAATCTGACATTTACAGAAGTGATTTTATGATGTGAGAGTATGACAAGGGGTAGTGAACTTGCTGCTCAGAAAGATCCTTCTATAGCAAGTATTTTAAGTTTCCTTAGGGGACACATGGAGAGAAAGCAAGGGAAATAATAATTAACAGAGGTAAAAAGTTAAGCCATCAATATCAAGCCGAACTTCTTGTAAAGAAAATGAAAGGCATTTATTTCAAAGTCTATGGATTTATCTAAACCATCAAGAGTTTTCTAGAACAGATACTAGCCCAGGTATCCCAGAAAACCATTCAGAAAGAAGTCAGCCTAAAATGCCAACAGATAATTTGTTCATATAGCTCATGCCAGTTGGTGTAGCAACAGAAAGATTTCACTATCTAGATGAATTTATTTTTTGGCTTTTGCAAGCCTTGTAAACTCCTTCTTATTATAAGCCTAAGGACAAATCTACAGCTGGTGTAAATACTTTTTTACAGAGTCCCTCCAAACAAATATGAAGTTGTTTTAACAACTACTATATAATTTTTTCGTGCAAAACAGGTTCTGATGATTTTCATGGTCCTGGAAAATTAGAGTACATAATTTCTCATCTTACACTACAATTTGACACTAGACAGTTAAGGCATTTTTTGTTTGCTTTGGGTTTTGTTTTCTAATTACAAAAAATAAGAATCTCATGCGTTCAGAGGTTTAGAGCTCAAAGCAAATACTTCCTATTACAAGATTTGCAATAAAACCATTAACAAAATCAAGTTGCCGACACTGAAATTTACTTCAGCTTCCAACCTGTCCTGATCTTTCTCCCTTGAGAGCTAATGCAATTTCAGAACACAAGACCAACATCTACAGTCCTTTCCGTTCCTTCAATTTTGTTTGCTCTCTGAATCCCTTCCAGTTATTTCCTAATGCATTCACCTTTTGTGAGAAATCTTTTGCAAGAGTTTAGAAAGAATCATAGGAAACAAGCAACCATGCGGTTAGCTTTGAAAAACAGGCCACGTGTGGAGAGAACCCTTTGTAGGACATGTACAGGAAACAATGCACTATTGTCTTTGATGTAAATTGGTATATTGGAGGTTAATTCTACAGAAAATACCATCAACACTTGTGAACTGTTGCTGTGTTCATTAAGACAGAACTGAAGTGTATACTCGTGTACAATAGCTGGTTTATAGGAAGGTCGCATTTTCTGCATGATCAGAATCAACCTGGTGTTAGCTGTAATTCTGTTTCCCATTTAGATGATGAGGATATTAGCCCTTACTTCCTGTAAAAAAAAAAAATCCCCAAATTAGAAACTGCCATACTGATTCTAGTTTAGAAATGTTTAAAGCTTTAAACAGAAATCCCCAGAGGTGTGGACTCTCTATATTGAAGGTTTTTAAGAACAGATTAGATTAACATCTGTGAGGAACAACTTCACATAGCTTATCCTGTCTACAGGGAGAACACTGAACGAGATCATTTCCTGAGGTCTTTTCTAGTCCTGCGATTTTAGGAGACTATGGGCAGGTGGTTAGAGACCTTCTTCAGGCTGCAGTCTAGTTTCCAGCCAACACTCTAATGCCTGTGTAAGAATTTTAGGAAGAAAGTGAGAGACACCACCACCGTTCCTTCCCCAATGCCCATTGGTCACGTCACTAACACAAGACACAGGTTCCCACTGAGAACCAGGGGGACTTTAATTCATGCCTCAGTATTACCATACAGCCAGACATTACTCATCCTTCCACTGCCACTTTGATCAAAATTTCATCAAGCGTACAAGAAAGGCAATAAAATCTCAAAAAAGAAAAAAATTCTATCAAAAGTAGCCCATTCCTACACGATTCTTTTGTTCAAAGTTAACATTTTCCAACCAAAGAAAAACAAGCCCTTAACCAAATAATGTCAACCCAGTGGAGAGGCCATGGAAATATTAGTCTAGCAGCACAGCTATTTGTGATAGTCTGGATGCACACTTATTTATTCACATATCCTGGAGTGAAATAAAAAGACAGATGTGCTCATCTGCTTTTTACTCAAAGCTTATGACTCTTACAGTCAGAACTACTGTCAGTCTTTGAGCAATATAAAATCAGAAGTGAGAGTGGTATACCTGGTTTGGGAGACACAATAGTCTTTTTCACTCTATTTTACCAGTTATGTATATTAGACATCAACAACAACAACAAAAGCCACAACAGCAAAAAGGAAACGGTAAGAGAAGAAATAAGACAAAATCTGGAAATACTCTGGCTCCCTCAGAGCCCAGGACAAGTAATAACTATGGCAGTCTTGACATTTCAGAAAAGTTTCTGTTGTGGTTTTACACTAGAACCAGATCTAATTATTTTCAGATGATCTTATTCTCATTTTAGGAGGAAATAAACCTGATGTAAGTTTTAAGGAGCATATAAAATATTCAAAAAATATGAAGGGAAAATTGTGGATTTTTCTTAATGTGGTAAGAATGATAGCAACACGTGCCACCCAGGCTGGCCTTTGCTATTTTAACACTTTGGGCAGGATAAACTCTTGATGGGGATTGCAGGACTGTCTTCCTAATGGGAGCACCTCACCTCCATAGGACAGTTCTCGTCTGGGAGATTCAGAAAGGCTCATATGAATGAGGCCTGCACTCCAATAGCTGTGGGCTGGTGTATTTTAATATACAAGTTTTCAAAATTATTAATGAATATGGTAACTCAGACTCTCCTTATTTAGTCCAGGGTTTCCCACAATTGCTTGAAGAGAGATGAGAAGATGTAATAGACAACGTAGCAAGGGGCACCAGACACAAAATGCAGCTTGGAAGGCTTTGGTTGATGAAACAGATACTTTTTTTTTCACTGGAAGAATGAAGAAATGCTAGAAAAGGCAGCCCAGTGAAACTGTGGAATCTCCATCCCAGGAGATTTTAAAGATGAAGGAAGACAAAGCCATGGCTGACTTGATCTAGTACTGGCAGCAGGCCTGCCTCAAGCAGGATGTTGGAATGAAGTTCCTTCAGAGATCCCCTCTCACCCACATTTCTATTCTGTGATTTCTGGGGTATTATTGGGATTTCTTCCTCCAATATCACAGCAGATGCTAAGGAAATCAACATGTAAATTGGGTCATCACTTTTAGAAAAACACGATAAGTATTCCTGCTACTAGAGAAATGCTTCAACAGATGTGTGTTTCACATTGTTTTATAAATGTATAAATAGATCTTCATCAAGAACAAATTCTGTTGGTGTGAGTATAGCTTGTCCTCCTTTGGCCATCCATCAGAGCGATGGTTACAGCAGCACTGCTGAGCCCAGGTGCCTAGCAGCACAAAGGCAATTTGTAGGCAAGAGGGCCAAGTAATAGATCAGACAGCACTTATAATCTGCATACATCTTAAATTTCAGTCTGAAGTGGAGATCTAATACATACTCCTGCAACTAGTTATGTGCAAACGGTCCCTGTGTAGCATCTAAATCAATGTTGCATTGTTTTGACCTTTTGTTCAAGTGTTTTACATTGGAAAACCAGACTTCTTTGAATTCTAAGAATGCCAGTCCAGTATGAATGTCAGTTAACAGAATTAAATGAGAAAATCTTACCCAGTAAAAGATTCACTTTTCATATGTGCAGCCACCAAATGTCAATCATATATATTATTTGAGCAAAGCATAAAACCAAAGGTTATTCTATATCAGGGGTTAAAACCAGAAATAAAACAGGAGGAAGGGATACTTTTCTTTCCAGTGATGCATTTTACTGTCAGTTCTACTGTAAAGGGAATACATCAGTTCCTAGTATCCAGGAAAACACCTGACTGAATTAGGCTTGTTTCAGTAAATTAAAAATCCTCCACAAGTCAGTGGTTTCAAGAGCTGGTAGGAGTCACTACTTGACTTCCAAAGAAAGAGCAGCATCTGTAGGGGTCAAAAGTCGATCCCTTTGGGCTCTGACTTACTGAGAGAAAGGTTGTTCCATGACAGGCTGTCAGCCTTCAGCCAAAACCACCACTGGCACTTTTCCCTCCTGGCCTTCTTTAGAAGTTCTCATCTTGTAAGACTTGGAAAAGATCCCTAAGATGTCTCACAGGTCCTGCTCAGAGGCATGTCTATTCCACACCCTGCTAGCCCTCCGCTAGTGAGCGACTCTCACTTCTCATAGTTTGGGTGCAGACCAATAAGGCAAGGACTTTGTGAAAGTTGACTTGAGATCCCCAGCAGAATTCCAGCCCCTGTTTCTCTAACCTGCACAAGAAGCCTTCCCAGGGTTCATCCTTATCCAAAACTGAGGTGTCTGAAAAATGCCTCTGAACCCTACTTCAGAGTGCACTCCCATAATCATCCTGATTTCATAATATCCCGTGANAGAACCAGATCTAATTATTTTCAGATGATCTTATTCTCATTTTAGGAGGAAATAAACCTGATGTAAGTTTTAAGGAGCATATAAAATATTCAAAAAATATGAAGGGAAAATTGTGGATTTTTCTTAATGTGGTAAGAATGATAGCAACACGTGCCACCCAGGCTGGCCTTTGCTATTTTAACACTTTGGACAGGATAAACTGTACCCTTCTCTTGACACAGAAAAAAATATCATACATAGTACAGGACACATCAAGCATCAAATTCCATCTACTTTCAGGCAGCTTTCCCCAGCTGCTGAGTTAACTAACACCAGCAGTGGTGAGAGTCAGGCACCTCCAGAGCTTGATTCTGGCAACCTGAAGACTCCTTTCCACTGACTCTTGATGGGGATTGCAGGACTGTCTTCCTAATGGGAGCACCTCACCTCCATAGGACAGTTCTCGTCTGGGAGATTCAGAAAGGCTCATATGAATGAGGCCTGCACTCCAATAGCTGTGGGCTGGTGTATTTTAATATACAAGTTTTCAAAATTATTAATGAATATGGTAACTCAGACTCTCCTTATTTAGTCCAGGGTTTCCCACAATTGCTTGAAGAGAGATGAGAAGATGTAATAGACAACGTAGCAAGGGGCACCAGACACAAAATGCAGCTTGGAAGGCTTTGGTTGATGAAACAGATACTTTTTTTTTCACTGGAAGAATGAAGAAATGCTAGAAAAGGCAGCCCAGTGAAACTGTGGAATCTCCATCCCAGGAGATTTTAAAGATGAAGGAAGACAAAGCCATGGCTGACTTGATCTAGTACTGGCAGCAGGCCTGCCTCAAGCAGGATGTTGGAATGAAGTTCCTTCAGAGATCCCCTCTCACCCACATTTCTATTCTGTGATTTCTGGGGTTTTATTGGGATTTCTTCCTCCAGTATCACAGCAGATGCTAAGGAAATCAACATGTAAATTGGGTCATCACTTTTAGAAAAACACGATAAGTATTCCTGCTACTAGAGAAATGCTTCAACAGATGTGTGTTTCACATTGTTTTATAAATGTATAAATAGATCTTCATCAAGAACAAATTTTGTTGGTGTGAGTATAGCTTGTCCTCCTTTGGCCATCCATCAGAGCGATGGTTACAGCAGCACTGCTGAGCCCAGGTGCCTAGCAGCACAAAGGCAATTTGTAGGCAAGAGGGCCAAGTAATAGATCAGACAGCACTTATAATCTGCATACATCTTAAATTTCAGTCTGAAGTGGAGATCTAATACATACTCCTGCAACTAGTTATGTGCAAACGGTCCCTGTGTAGCATCTAAATCAATGTTGCATTGTTTTGACCTTTTGTTCAAGTGTTTTACATTGGAAAACCAGACTTCTTTGAATTCTAAGAATGCCAGTCCAGTATGAATGTCAGTTAACAGAATTAAATGAGAAAATCTTACCCAGTAAAAGATTCACTTTTCATATGTGCAGCCACCAAATGTCAATCATATATATTATTTGAGCAAAGCATAAAACCAAAGGTTATTCTATATCAGGGGTTAAAACCAGAAATAAAACAGGAGGAAGGGATACTTTTCTTTCCAGTGATGCATTTTACTGTCAGTTCTACTGTAAAGGGAATACATCAGTTCCTAGTATCCAGGAAAACACCTGACTGAATTAGGCTTGTTTCAGTAAATTAAAAATCCTCCACAAGTCAGTGGTTTCAAGAGCTGGTAGGAGTCACTACTTGACTTCCAAAGAAAGAGCAGCATCTGTAGGGGTCAAAAGTCGATCCCTTTGGGCTCTGACTTACTGAGAGAAAGGTTGTTCCATGACAGGCTGTCAGCCTTCAGCCAAAACCACCACTGGCACTTTTCCCTCCTGGCCTTCTTTAGAAGTTCTCATCTTGTAAGACTTGGAAAAGATCCCTAAGATGTCTCACAGGTCCTGCCCAGAGGCATGTCTATTCCACACCCTGCTAGCCCTCCGCTAGTGAGCGACTCTCACTTCTCATAGTTTGGGTGCAGACCAATAAGGCAAGGACTTTGTGAAAGTTGACTTGAGATCCCCAGCAGAATTCCAGCCCCTGTTTCTCTAACCTGCACAAGAAGCCTTCCCAGGGTTCATCCTTATCCAAAACTGAGGTGTCTGAAAAATGCCTCTGAACCCTACTTCAGAGTGCACTCCCATAATCATCCTGATTTCATAATATCCCGTGAAGCACTATTGTAGTATTTGAGTGATAAATGAATCACTTTTCCAAGGAAAACAGAAAGTTTTTCCTGTTGAAGTCAATTTTTGATTAAAGACTGCTTTTTTACTAGCCAAAACAATTAATTTGATTAATGGTCACATTTTCCCTTGAAAATAATCTCAGCAAAAAAATTATCTTTCGCCTTAATTTTGGCCACTCAGTGTGTCTAAACAACCCCCGAGCTTTTACCATGCATGGCCATGGAGTGCAGCTCAAAGACTCCTCATACCGCAGTCTTCCCGACATGGTTGGAGGGGAATATCTGTTTTCAAACATGAGTAATGGACTCACAATCTATTCATTTGGACTGAGGTGTCTAATTTTAGGCAGCCAAGCTTCTTGTCTCAAATTCTTTGTGCCTCAGATTATCTACCTCTAAAATGATATAAAGTTCTTTGTTTATCTCCGAGGGCTGGCAGGAGGTTTGCTTAATTTACATCTGCAAAGTACTTTCAATCTGGGTAAAACATGCCCATTTAAATGCAGTGCTTTATTATAACCCAGGAGTAAACGCCACTGTCCTCCACCCCGGTGTCAAATGGGACTAATCCCATAGCAAGGGAAGGAATTGTGCCTGGGAAAAGGCAGCACAAGAGTCAAACACACGGTCCTCCTTGGGAAACGATGTGAAGCTCAGAAAAAGAAAAGAAAAAAAAAACAACAAAAAACATTTTGAACGCATCAGTCAGTGAAGCAGGGGAGGGAGCAGGGTGAAAACAGGCGAATGAAACAGCAGCAAGGGAGCAGAGCAGGCGCCGGGGTGTGGGGGTGCAGGCTGGTGGAGGTGAGCTCTGTCAGGGGTCTGGCAGAGATTACACCCAATGCCGTGAGTGGCTGACAGCTGAAGATGAGCAGCTTAGGCAGAAGGAGAAATCCTCTGGACTTACAGTAAATCCTGTGACACTGCATCATTTGACTCAATTAGCTCAAATGACTGGGATATAATTGAACAAACTATAACATGAGCGGTGACTCACGCTGTACCTCAGACTGTCCATGTCAGCGTGGGGAATTAATCTGTAGTCTGTTAAGTGAAAGTTAAGAGCCAACAGCAATGCTTGGTGTATGAGAGCGATATTTCATACAAAGGTAAAGTTAGAGAGGGAAGGGTTTTATTAAACTCTTGATCTTGATTTCAAAACCAAAAGTGAATGAGGGTTAGAAACAAGAGGCCAAAGTGAAGAAGTGTGGTAGGTCAACAAAAATAACAGAGGCACAAGTTATTTCTGGCATCATATCTGGTAACTGTGTTTGAACGTTGATGATTAACGTATTAGTTATGTGTGTGTGTGATGCAAGAGGAACATTAAGTGGTTTGCTTGCACATTCAGCTCTCCAGCCTGTTCACTTTGTCCAGACAAAATCCCCAACATAAAAGGCTTATCTCGCAAAGTAGCCAGGCCAGTCATCCCAGGATTTTATTTATTTTAAGCTACGGGTCCCAGCATGACAGACATGACCATTAAGGAAAAAAAAAGGAAAAAAAAAAAGTACTGCCCTTTGCAATAGGGTTTTCTAACTTTTTTTTCTCCTTAAAAAAAAAAAAAAGGTGGCAAAAAATTTTCTGGATTCAATATGTTGCCAAGACTGACAATAGAGGAAGCCCAAATCTGTCTCTGCTGGGTATTGGTTAATGCTGTAATAGGACCCAGGTCTTCTACTTGGATACACACCGGTTGTGGTGTAGGGGGAAGCATGACGTGCAAGAAGGGTTGGCAAGAAGCTAAAGGGAGCTAGGAACACTCTGAAATAGTATCAGGGAAATGAAAGCACAAAGTGGCAACTAGTAGCAAAATATCTGGAAAGTGAAAGGGAAAATTATGAAACTAAAGGAAGAAAAAATAAGAACATTTTTGAAGGAAGAGATTGTTGCAGGATATAAGCCTACAAAAATGCCTGTTTGGATTCACGATGGGGTGCGTGCCAGGGATGAGATACCTGACATGTTTGTAAAACAGTTGAGGCCCTGCAGGATGTGCTGATTTTTTAAGAGCTTTGCCTTTCCCAGAACTGCTTAATAACTGTAATTTTAAGTAGTCCAGAACACATGATAGTGTGAATCACGGTTCCTGTGGCAAACCTGTGGTAAGAAGTTGTGCCAGCAGTAGTATAACAGCTTATTAGAAGGCAAACATATGCTTTTCATCCAAACGTGGACATAGCAAAGGCATTTTGAAGTCCGAAAGTCTGTTAATCAAAAGAATATGTTTCTGTTTGAAAAATAAAAACTCCTTCACATACCCCAAACACAAATTAGTCCACCTACTGCTTTTGGTCATTCCCTTTAAAGAAAGTTTTTTCTTCTATAGGGAGACAACTCAAATGTACACCACACCAAAAATATGTTATCTCTTTAATTGCACAACTATTCCATTAAGGGAAAGAAGACGGCCTAAAGCACTGAATTTTGCCATTCAATAGCCCATCAAAAGCTTCGGAACACTTTATAAAGAAGCAAAATATCTGAAGATTTCTTCAGATAGAGGTAGAGGGTCACATTCTTAACTGGTATAAAAATGAGGTAGGTGCAATTAGATTATTCTAATTTATGATCTTGAGACTTTTTTGAGATAATATCCTAATTGAAGCATGAGATCCTTTTCCATTAAAGGCTTCTCTCCTGCAAGACTTACAGGCTAATATACTTCTACTTTTTTACTTTTCTTTTTATTAAAGCTAAAAGTAATAGATTCTTAATAGGTGAATAAAAAGTGGCATTTCTCACTCAAGAGCATTTTCCAACCTTAACTCAGACTTTCTTTCATTTCTCTACAAAAGAGTGACTGTGGGCAGCCCCTTAGCTTGTGTGGCTGGTGTAACGGCTGCTGGCCACCACAAGCAGAAGGGCAGTGAGGCACGAGATGACAAATGCTCTGGTGGGACAGTGGTAGACCAAAAGCAAAGGGGAAATTACTGACAGGCCAGGGACAAAAAGCCGTTATGTTCCTAGCTTTTATTGTCTCCGTTTCTAAGTGTGGTATTGGTGGCTTCCCAAAGTCCCAACTGAAGTGGCTTGCCCAAGGCCAGCTAATAACTCTGTTGCACAGACTGATCTCCTGGGTACAAACCCACCTCCTAAACCAAGAAACAAGCACTGTTCTTTCCCTTATCAATATTGCCCTTCTCAGACTCTTCACAGAAATGCCATCGTACTCAACAGTGTCCTCAACAAATCCATTTTGCCTTTTACACCACTTGCTAGTGGTGGGTGTGTATGTACATACAGGCCTGCGGAGAAGAGCCAAGCACCAGGTCTTTCAAGATAGTCTCCTAATTGAAACTTGAGATATTTTCCCTTAAAAGCTTCCAATATCTTTTGGAGAAACAGTATTCTTAAGGATATAAAAACGTCCAGTTTGATTTATGGATTTTAGCCCCAATCCCTGCTCCAAAACCTGAACTTTTGGACAGGATTGTATCAGAGGGGTTGAAAATGCAGTTCTTGCCTTGCTACTCTGTGAACTATGGGGCATTTACTTGTCCATCACCATGTAAATCCGGCATTCAATGGCTCTTCAAACAGCATTCTAAAGGGTTGAATTCTCCACAGCCTTGAATCATTACTGCACGGGTCAATTTTACTCTCGTGCATTATTCCGCTGAGTGACTGATACAAGTTAAATCAAAGCGTTATCTAGAATCTCTTCTCCCTCTGCAGTGTGCAGCGAGCAGAATCCATGGCATGTTTTTGAGTAAAGGATTCTTGCTCAAAAGGTTGTATTAATACATTTTCTAGCCATAACTGAAGCATTTAACCTCTGAAGAGGAAGGAATAGCCTTGCTACTGAGATGCTATGAGGAGTGGTTTTGCTATTACGCCTGTTTAACAGAGTTCTCATGCAATGCTTTTGGTCCCAGAGGATTTTCTTTCTGTGCCATTCCGTGTCTCTCCCCAAAGTTTTGAGCATCCTCCAGTAATGAACTGAGCAAAATGATCCATGCGTTTTCCACCTGCCAGAATAACAGTGGTACTAACTCATGGTCTGTATAGAAACAGAAGCAGTGTCTAGACGGGTCAAAATACGTATGGCTTTACCAAAATCACACACTTTATACTGAATGAAGGCCTGACCTGCCACCAACAGCACAGTGCAGCTTCCACTACTTGGGGAGGGAAGGGAAACAGCAAAAACAGTTTAAAAATCCGTGTTCCCCTGTGGTCAGAAATGGTATGCTGAAATCGTACTAGGACGCAACCACATTTAAACATAGCTGTGGCTGGCATGGCTTGAATTCTAATGTGGACAGTACCTAATTTAGGAAAGACACAGGAGAAGCTGAATGTGAATGCGCGTAGGGGAATATAAATGACTGGCACCAGTGTCACTTTCACTTTGTTATTAAAAGCAGCCTCGGTGCTTTGGAAGCAAATGAGCATCAGAGAAGTGGAACTGGCTGCTGCTTTTAGCACAAGGACAGAGACCCTCTAATTTTAACTCTTCATGAATATAGCATTTAAGCAAGATACACTGATGGAAGCCAGGAAGGAATCTCGCCATCCTCTGAGTACGGGCAGCTCCAGCTGAGATGGTATCATGTTCTGGTTTGGAGGCAGTTACTCAGGTTTTACACCACACCAGTTACTAGACAAAATCCAATTTCTTCCTTATGAGAACTGTTTTTTTTTCCACTGGGAGCAAAGCTATTAAATGGTTGCAGAACACGGGTGAGTGTCACTTCTCAGTACAAGGTGAAGGTCATTGCCATCTGCTAGAGGGGGCAGACTTCAGCAGGTGTGTGTAAGTTGTCTATGTCACACAAATGTTGTCTCTCCCATGACAAGTTGCCTGAACCGTTTGGTCAGCTGTAGCCTCCGTAGCTTGCTACCTAAATCAAGGACAGGGAACCAGGCTACTATGGCTCGTGAGAATGGAGGTGACTGTCCGTCCCGTGCCCCAAACACCCTCCTGCCTCAGCGGGAGTCAAGCCCGAGGCAGGAGAACGCACCGCTGAGTGAGCCTGATCCAGCTGGAACTGATGGATCAACATCAAGCTCAGGTGATTTTAAAGGCAGGGGTTATATCACTGCATTGCCTCCACTGACTGTGAATGTTTTCCTGTGTAAATGAACACCCTATCACATTAACTTCTGCACAAAATAATACCAATTGCTTTTTAAATTAGGACTACATCCCTCTTAGGAAAATGCTGTACGCCTATGTCAGTTTTAGCAGGGTGTTAATAAGTGTACAGGTTGGCCTTGTCACTCCTTCTGAAATAAACTAAGGTTTCTTTTGTCAAAGCTTTTAATAGACTTTTGGGTTGGAAAAGTGCCAAGATGGTCACAGGAGCGCATGACTCAGAGGGCTACTGAGATTTAAAAGTGTTTTAAAAGTTTAAAACAATAAAAATAGCTCTCGTGTGTCATTTTTAATAGATATAAATGTGTGTTACACAATTCAGACCCAGAAACTCCTTTCAGTAATGAACAAAGATCATCACCATAGCTGACATTTCTGAAATGTTTGAGAAGTAAGTTCAAGGTCATGTTTGAATGCAAACACGTTACACACAGTAATTATCATGAGTTTGTTGTATTTACTGGTACAGAGCATTCAGAGAGCCATGCATCAAGTAAACTAATGGTCTCTTATTGAGCAAAGTTTAACATCAAGCAATGTGCTATGAATTTTAAAACATTTTTTAATGTCAGACACAGCAATTGTAATGAGAAAAGTATCTTGATTATGAAAGATTTACGAAAGGGGAGAAGAGGGGAGAGGGAGAGTAGAGGAAAGTGGTTTGTAAAAACCCAAGAAAACTTCGTCTGCTGAAAGCATAGTATGTAGATGCAGTTGTGTAGCTAACAGGATGGGAAATATAGAAGTGATTTAAATCCTGTTACGCATATTAATGTCTTAAATTTCCCAAGCCAGATGAAACTCTCTCCTGTTCATTTCCGAGCTGATACATTTTGACCCACTGTCAGACTGAAACTGCACGGCTGAAGTTGCTCTTGGCCTCTCCAGGAGAGCTCTGTGAGTAACGCACAGGTCTCATCTTGATAGGACAAGGGGGAATGATTTTAAATTAAGACAGGGGAGGTTTAGGTTAGAGATTAGGAGAAAGTTTTTCACCCAAAGGGTGGTGGCACACTGGAACAGGTTGCCCAGGGAGGTGGTGGATGCCCCATCCCTGGAGGCATTCAAGGCCAGGCTGGATGAGGCTCTGAGCAGCCTGGGCTAGTGGTTGGCGGCCCTGCACATGGCGGGGGGGTTGGAACGAGATGATCACTATGGTCCTTTTCAACCCAGGCCATTCTATGATTCTGTGATTCTATGATATGATTCATCTCCTGACACAGGATCCCTTTGCTGGAGGCAGTTTCAGTATTAATCAGTCTGTCGTCGCTATGGGCTACAACCCGCTAACAGAAACCTTGGACTTCTCATTGATTCACTGTAGTCAGTGCTATTGTTTAACAGGGTTTTAATTTAAGCAACGTAATTGCCTACAAGATTTTTTTAAGCAAAAGTTTAAGCAAAGTTATTTCTTGATCCTATGTTCTTTCCTTACTACTTGTTTCATATTTGCACTGTGCTAAAATTTTGGCTTTACTTTCTTTTAAAATCCCTGGCAAAACACTGATGATTTCACAGTGAGGCAAATCCTGGAGAACTGTCCACATTCATATCTGTGCTGGGATCCACAGCCAGACCTGCAGACAAAGTGAAGCAGGGTGGGGTTCAGGGCCACATTTGTTCAAGACATCTCTAGAAGCAATGCAGCCACATGGACTTCATCACGTTTCTGTGATGTGGCCCTACCACACAAAGCTCCCAGGGGTGAATTTCACTCAAAAAGAGGAATTCAAGTTAAGTGCTTAACCGAAATGGCATTGCTGTGGTTATTAGAGATAAGGAAAAGGGATTAAGATTCAGATCTGAAGGCCGAGACCACACCAGAAGAATTAGGGATACGATTTACCTGTCTCTACAAATGGGGTTCAGCACTGAAGTGCAAATACAGCAGTGGGATTCAGCAGCTCCACGAAGGAATTAGACAAAATGTTAGTTCCCACAAAATAATCTTGAAAGGTGTGATTAAGCAAAGCATTTCATCACTATTTAGATATTTTGCTTGGGCAGGCACAGGCTGCTAAGAGGGATCCTCTATAAATCACAGAAAATGATGCTAACCTGCAGGTAAAGGGAGCAAGATTTGCTGCCCAAGAGATGCAATTGATATTTGGTGCAATTCGTATTTTTGCACCCAATGAGTGCCTACCTAATTAAAGGGTTTTTTTCTGGGTCGGTACCATCTTTGCTATTTCCAGAGCCCTGGAAATGACCATTACAGTCATTGTAACCGTCCCAGCCTTCTTCCTGTGACAGTTTTCATTGGCAGATATCAATGTGCTTTACAAAAGAAGATCATTAACCCTGTCTTACAAACAGGATAAATAAGGCATACAGGGAAGGAGGGGGCAAGATCTCCCCTGAGGTCAGACAAGGACTCAGACACAAGCACACACAGTCCTAGACCAGCCATCAGCTGCGTAGGTTCCTAAACTAACCCCTCTGCTCATCTGCTCGGGGCCTCTGGTGGTTTTTTAAGAAGTTGTATACACACAAATGTGGGACTGACAGAGAACTCGTCACTAGCTGGTGGAGTCCAGGACTGATCGCCTACATTGTCTCACTGTTGTCATGTGCAACTATTTTTAGTTTCCCCCCCAAAAATTACTGAGGAGAAACAATTTTTAATAACATTGGAAGCACTTGTGTCTATTTAAAAGCACTTCATTCTGCAAACCCACTCCTGAGTGTAGTGGAATAAATTATTATTTTGTTTTAAATAGAGCATTCAAGTCACTGGTCACGACTGGAATTTATCTCTAAAGATACTACAGTACTCGGAAGTGATGGGGAAAGCCTTTTTCAAGTTGCAGTTCCTGGAGGCATGGGAAAAGAATGGGACATCCATTTCATTTTTGAAAAATAAAATTCTAACCCTAGTTTACTAAATAAAATTGGAGAATGTGAACTTGGGAGGCCTGAAAAGAGGAGTGAATTAAAAGACTCCAATACATATGCACTTTTGCTTATTTACTTACTTTTTTATAAGACCTCCTGTTCCGGGAAGCCTTGCTCATGATTTTGATGACTCAGGACTAGTGACTGTATAGCTCCAGAGAACAGGTTTTCGCTCTGGCTTTTGTATTTCTTATGGGAGACTCATGGAGCATCATTGACTGGTAGATAAAAGCATGCAGGGGGCAGATTTCCTGGGGACAACATGTTCATGGTGACTGAAAGGGGGTTGGGTTTAAAAGGTACAAGCCTTTCATTAGCTATGTCCAGATTTCTAACTCTGGTAATAAAGCCGCCAAACAGCTCTAAGAGATAAAGCAAGGAGTCAGGGAGGGAGCTGGGGCACCAGGCAATGCCCTACTGGCTGTACATCTCAGCTTTGAGAGTTAGTCTCAGCTTTCTCAGAGACAGAAGGCTAAAATCTAAGCAAGGATACAACTCTTTAGAAAAACAGTGGCCTAACTGTTAATTCTTCAGTATAACCACCAGTACCGTGCCTCTGAAAAGCTGTTTCTCTCATCCCTCTCCCACAGCAAGGAGCACATCAATACGCTCTTAGAGGAGATGGATGGATAGCTTAATTCACTTTGCAAATCTATGGAAGCAACACTCTAGCACTTTGGCACAAACCGTCTCTGACATTGGAAATTAGTAAAGAAAAGAAGCGGTGAAAATGTCAGGAGCGGGAGGACTTCATTTTTTTCTTGTTTAAAATGTCATCTGTTATCTGCAATCAATGCAAGGAGACAACTTCCCATCCCATAATGATTTACAGTATGTTTATAGGCACAGATAGAAGTAATCGCAGGGTTAGGCGAACGTCTCTTGGTGAATTCTTCACGTGTCAGAAGTGCTTAGTTCTGCAGTTCTCTCTTCCCAGGAATGCAGAGGAGATGGCATGGAGAGCTATGTGATTTCTGCATCCCCACACACAAACCCATAAAACCTGCAGCCTATCCCCCTGCTACGTACAAACACATCCCGTGACCAGATGCCGGCAACTTTAAAAAAAACAATGTTGCCTTCACCAGTGAAGAAAAGGCAATAAATATTTTTTACTCTTTTCATATCTAAACAAATACTTCTGAAAGGAAATGCACTCATGGTCTTGGTGCTAGATTGAATGTTTTAAACTCGCCATTGTTTGGAATTTCCTGTTTAATGCCTTGAAAATAAAGCTTCCATTACTGATTTTTGTCCTTTCCGAGTGAGAACTCATTGTCCAAATCTTTTAAATGGTACTGAGATGAATGAGTCCCAGTTTATTCATTTCCTTTGTGTCCACCAGAATTTGGGATCCTGTGGGATACAATTTCTCCTCTGCCCCCAGAATTCCTGTTTAATATTCCTTAGCAACAGGGCCTTGGATGTTTTGCCAGCTTTCGTGGCCATACAAGTCCACAGACATTCCATGCTCTTTTCCACCTAATACTCTATGTGAAGTGGGGAGATGCTGAAACTCCTAATATATGGATGGCAAATTAAAATAAAAACAATTCAGCATTTTATATTCCTGCTCATTCTTTTAGTCGGAGGCGCAGAGCACAGAAGTAGCGTAAGGGGTGAGTGCCAGGGCTTTCTCGTCTTGGGCCAGTGCCACAATAACCTGCTTGTCCTTCTTGTCAGTGACTGAATGATGGCTTTTAATAAATAAAATGATTCCCAAATTTTGCAGCCACTCCTTGTCACATTAGCAGAGGGGTTTGCCAGAGGAGTTACTCACACCGGCCCCACGGCTGCTGCTGACTCCACGTCCTGCAACAGGCAAAGGCACAGTGTTTGTGGACCGTTCGAAATCAGAGCTGGCCAAAAGTTTCAGTTGAAGGATTTTTAAAAGATAAAGATGTTCTCTGTTCTTACAAGTGCTAGTTCTTGCAGAAATTCACTTCTAGTTATTTTAAGGAAAAAGCTGAAGAAAACCCATTTTTTCTTCTTTTATCCTCTGACAGCCTAGAAAACTTTACAAACACAAATCAGTTAAAAGTTTCAAGTCCAAATCTTACACACTTACAGATATTCTAACCAGAGAGCAGCTATGAAGCACCCAAAGTGTTGTGCAGGAAATTGTCCCATCTCTAGAAGCTGGGCTGGCAGTCACACATCTGCCCAGGAACCACCACCCCACATCAGCTCCTGCCCAAAAAGCAGCCCTCTCTTCCGTAACAGCACTTTTCCCCCGAAGCCTGGTATATTGTGAGTGTTCCAGGGCAGACAGTAGGTTAGAGCACACGTTTAATTATTTAAGTGTATTTTACACACCCAATAGTTCTCCTCAAAATAAAACACATGTTTTGGTCCTTGGCATTTCCGCAGTGCTCACTCACCAACAGTGTTTATTTGTTCCCAGCTCTGCTGCTTGACTGGATGGTGACCTTGAACTAGCACCTTAATTTCTCTGCTTTTTTCACCATTTCTTCTGTTTCTGTTCTGAGAAGCTTCAGAACAAACATTATCCAAGAAAGGGACAATCTGATTTTTGTATCCAAGAAAACCACCGTGGGGAAGCAAGAATGTATATTAATATAATTAGAGGAAAATAATATGAGTAATAAATAGCAAATAAGTGGCATGACCTGAGTTATAAATGGTGATGTCCTGCCCTCTGCTTATTTTACTACTCCATGCTGCTTTTGAACAGATTCTCAAATATCCTCCCAAAATAGAACATATAAACACAACTCACAAAACTCTGGAAGAAAAAAGAGTGTAAGCTGATGCAATGTAAAAATAAGGGTTAATTCACAGTTACAGAGAGTATTTCAACTCTGTATGCACAGTGCTCAGCATATATTCTCTAATAAAATCTCACTTGATGCTTTATCTATGGAAGTAGCGATGTTCCTAGAAATCCCTAGTAGAGTAATATTTTGGAAAACAACCCTTTGAGTGAGAAGATCAGTCATTTTCCTTCTGTTACAGTAAAAGCTTCAGGATTTCAAATGGATAAACACTCTGCAATTTGAGCTTGGTGAGTCATACTTAACGAGGCAGATGTGTGCTGAGAATTAGCAGTCCGTAACGCATGGGCTTTCCTAGCCTCCGTCAACTAAATTACTAAAGACAGAGCAGGCAGAAAATGCAACAGCTCCGCAGCAATGTGTTTCTCTTTGTGCCAGGACACAGAGATCACTCTGCTAATGGTCACCTGGAGAAGGCTGCAAGGGAAGAGAGGAGCTGTTCACTCCGGTGGGGTGCAAACAGGGCTCCAAAGCCTCTCTGACACGGGAAGAAGGACGAGGCCCCGGGGAAGCTTCAGAACTGGCTGTCAGGTCACACTGAATGCTGAGCCTGCAAATCACTGCATCTGTGAGCCCATACTCAAGTAGGATGTTTTCTCTGAAGTCAACAGCTGATATGAAAGAAAATGAAATTAATGGGATTATTCACACGCATAAAAGCCACGTTCATCTGAATATGCACGCAGCAGAGAAACATCCTTTTGCCCCACACAATCGCTCCTGACTCTTTCAAAACCAGGCTTCACATTTTGCTTTACTTCTTCGTCACCTTCGTTTCATCCTTGATCCTGAACTTTACTCAGCTCCTATTTTTCCTGTGTCTATTAATCTGCCTCAGACACTCTCCACAACTGTCACTTCTGTTTAAATCCTCATCTATATCATGCTCCTCTCACCTTGACTGCTGCTCTTCCTTTTTCTACACCCTCCCCAAACTCCAGCATGCAGCATTTGTAAAATAATGCTGCCTGACTTCCACAATATTCAGGAAACTCAGCTCATCCTATTCTCAAATAATTCCACGTACTTCTGTATCAATTTCAAACCGCCTGTCCCACTGCACATCTATTGCTCAGTTTAGAATTTTCATCCCTTTATTGTGACCCATTTCCTTCCTCATCTGATGCATTTTTTTTTAATAGAAAGCCACTATTGTTTAGAAAATTCAGTTCCATCCAGAACAGCATTTCTGTCTATTGTGATCTCATTGAATTTTGGAGCCAAATTTGTATCTCCTGCAGTATTTCTTTTGAAGTCAGTGGGGTTGTATCCATTTGCTGTTATTTTGGCCCACAGATACCTCTTAAATAGCACAAGGAAAAACATATTTTACCCTCTTGATTTCTCTTTCTGCAATTCTGAATTTATTTTGTAAAGATTTATTACATATAATGGCTTAATCTGTCAAATGCTTCAGAAAAGATGTATGGGAAATAGCTGATACAAAATCATATTACCCTGTATCTCTAATCCTGTAAATCCCTGTGTTATCTTTGTCTACATGATATATCTTAATCTTGGAATTACAGCCGAATACTAAATATTTGTACTTGTAAGCCCCAAGGAATGCTAAATTTCTTTTTTTCTTTTCAACTAGGCATGCTATTAATTAATGCATAGCAAAATGATTAAAAGCATTTTTCAAATAATGAACAATACAGAGACAGAGGAGTTAATTGATTGATTGGTGTATGAGCAGGCTCCTAATGGATTAGCATTTGCATATTAACACAGATCCAATCTCTCTCTCTTAATGAGCTGCTTGCCACAGTTTGTCTTCTTTTAAGGAGCAGTGAGCATGATAAAACAAATAAACCCACTGGATTTCCCCCTCTCAAAGGACCGAAAGACAAACTTTAAACCAGGCCTTTCTCCAGCAGGGACTGATGTAAACCCTCCGCGCAGCAGCGTAGTCGTCCAAGGGGAGAGTCCCACTTTATCTCGTTACTTGTGAAAAGAGCCATTCTGAAAATCACTGAAATTTGCAACTACTGCTTATAAGATGCCTGTAACATAATTTTCCCGAAGATGGTCTGGCGTTTGCCGCAGCTGGTTTTGCTGTGCAAGGAGATGGAGTGGGATGTCAGCGATCAGCTCCTTCCATCTGTGGCCTTTCCGCTGCCAGCAGCAGCGCTGTGCACGTCCCTCTGATCCAACAGTCCACAAGGAAAGGACCCGATTCATTTCAGGTTGGTAGGTGGTAATTTTTAGTTACTGGGCTAACTGAGAAGGGTTTCAAACTTCTCAGCCTCTCCAGTACTCCAGGGCTAGATCTGGGCAGTATTATGAAGACAAAAGCAGTGAATGCATCTCCCTCCAGGAGCATGACCAAAACAACATGTGACAAAACTGTTTGCCTTTTAAAAGTGGGGTTCCATCTTTTTTTATTCAAGCATAACTAAAAAGAGAAAAAAAAAGAAAAAACATTTTAAAAAGAAAAAAAAAGAAAAAAAGAAAAAATGTGCTGTTTTGGTGGTATACAAACCCTCAGTATTGCTGTCACCAGGTAAATCTGTGACTTTGGGCACAATATCATGCAACATGGCAGGACACCGAAATCTCGACACCATACGTATGTAGCAGTATGTAGATAGCTGTAACCATGATGTGCTGTGGCCACTTAACTGGCAACCTGAGGGGCTTCTGGGACACAAGTTGGTATCACAATATGGAACTGCACTGTGCCGTATAAGAAAGTATCTGAAGCAGAGATCCATAACACACCACTGGTTTGAGCCATGTAGACATGCCCTCTGAGTTCTTGGCCCAGAGCCTTGGTCACAGTCCATTGGTGTAACTGTGTTACAGTAATTTCCCTGTTTCCATGGGATGAGGATCTGGTCCGTTATGTACTTTGGCCATGGAGTACAGCTCTGCCCCTGCTCAGCTGGCTGGCTGCGAAGACACAGTCGCTGGGTTTTGAACTTGGCATTCGGGGTCATGCTGGGTGACATTGCAAAGCCTCCACACTCGGGCAAGTTTCCAAAGTTTCCAGGAAACCCGTGTGACCTCCTGCTACCTGAGATTCCCTTGGATTGTTTCACTTGACTCCAGAGGCTCCTGGGGTCACATTTACTGGGGGTGCACGGAAAGACTCGGCCAGGTCCCACACCAGCCGGTGCAGTACCAGGGAACGGGGACACCAGCACCCAGGCACTGGATGAGCCAGCAGCTCTGGGGAGATACGCTGTCTTCAGGGTGAACTGCCAAACAGTGAACTAGCTGCAGATTTTGAATTTCTGTATTCAGCTGTGAAGAGACTCTGCTGCTGTTTTGATTGACATGATTCATAAGACATGAAGGGCATTTACGTCTAGGGGATACAGTTTAAAACAACATTTAGAAAATGGGATCATTAACGGACCCTGTACCGAATGGTTTTAAGCCCCTATTTGAGCAACAAAGATAATTAATCTACTTAGTGAGGTTTTTTTTTACTCAAATAGATTGTTTCAAATGGGCTGTCCTAAATTAATTGTAAGCTTATCTGTGTTAGTTTAATGCAGAAAATGAGACTGATCCTTTTCTTCACTGTACGAATGCCTTTTTAGATTCCACCAACCTGTGCTAACCATTTCAATTCTGAAACAAATGGGAATAAAAATATAAAAAAACTCTAATTATTATTCTAATAATGTTTATACTATAAATTATAATTACAGGTTGTGCATTCATGATTAATGGAGACCATCATGAATTTTTGGAAATTGGTGCTGAAGTATTTTGTTATTGTAATAGTGTCTGTTAATATCTGTCACTTTTTTCATGAAAAAAAATATTCCAGGCATGTGCAGCTCTCTATCTATCTATCACCTGTCTATCTGGACATGATGAATGCAACAAAAAAGCCAAAAGCATTGACATTGATATGAGTTTTCCATTGACTTCTATCAAACAAGAAATAAACCCAGCGCAGGGACCCGGCCAAGGTTTCTACTCATAATAACTATTTTGAGCCTTTTTTTTCCCAAAGTTATTACAATATAGAAAGAAAAATAAACAGACCTGATCTCCCTGAAATGTCACATATACCCAATATAAAAATTAAAAACAAAAGCAGGAAGACTATAGTCTACAAACTTCTTTGCTTTCGTTTTCTAAGCTGCCTAAGGAGCTACTCAAACAATTGGGACCTTTAAGATTTTGATAAGATCTTGTTTTCCAGAATTCTGCAGAGCTGAAAAATGCGTAAAAGCCACGGCCAATATTTGTATACTTTTTTTGTGTTTGACTTGCTTTACTATTAAATATTTCTGACCACACAGTTACCCAGAAAAACAAAAAGAGGAAATACTACTCCAGCTGGGTTTGCGAAGGTGTTAAGAAGGCTGGAGGATAAATTCCCACAGTGTGTGATGTATCTGTGATCCTGCCACTTCACAGCCCCTGCTGTCCCCAGCCTCCCCCATGCCCGTACTGCATCTGTGCATAATCAGGCCCTTAACGTGGAGAACAGAACCCTTCCTTTTGCACTGTCTTATCTCGGCATCCTTTGTTCGTGCCAAGCAGCGGCTTAGGCATGCCAGCAGCTTTTCTCTGCCTCTGTCTCGCAAAGGTTGTGTTTTGCAGTTCCAAGGGGAGAAACCTATCATTCCCAAACAATTGAAGAGATTTGTATCTGAACATAAACAAATAAAAGCTGTCCGTAAGGAACGTGGAAAATGTTTTTCTCTAGAGCAGCAGGTCCCGCACATGCCCCCGAGTCCCTGGGGCCCTGCTGTGGCTCCGGCACCGTCCACCCTGGAGCCAGCGTTAGATGGTGGGAAAGCGCATCTGGGGCTGGAGGGGTGAGCGTGGGGCGGCCAGAGCTGCTGCTCCTCCGGGGCACCCTCCCTCCATCCCTGCTAGGAGCTGTCTGGGGCTGGGCCAGGTAATGAGGAGGGGGGAAGAAAAGCTAACCCCCCAGGAGTGGTGGGAATCCCGGCAGTGCCTCGCCGCTGCAGGCTGCCCCAAGGAGCACGGCGTGAGGGGGAACAGAGGCTGGCTGGGGGGTACACTTGCGAGTTCGGAGCTGCTGGGAAGAGGATCCATGAGCAGAGGGAGAGGCATGCAAATCAGTGGGAGCTAACTGGGCATCTTCAACAAAGTAAATGGCAAAGTATTTTTGAAGTCCAGTGTAAGAACATCACCCTTGTGCAGATGTCTGACCCTTGCCACCCTTAAACCCTTCCTCCAGCCAACTTTAACTCTTCCTGTCATTATCATCAACTCACAACTTAATTCTTTGCCTTTCTACTTGGCAAATCTTGTTTCTTATTGCCTTTTTCCTCCTGTCAGCTCTTTGTGTTCCACAAAGAGGACCACAAGTCTGTCTCGGTCCACTGTCCCCAGGATTCATAGAACATCTCAAGTTGGAAGGGACCCAAAGGATCATCAAGTCCAACTCCACGCTCCTCGCAGGACAATTTTTTCTGTGTCTGTTCCCCACCGAGGTTTAAATGATGCTACTTCCTATTGTGTGGCCCATGAGACAGGAGTAGGGGTACATGCTGTTTTGCTGGTGCGATTCCTCTCCAGTGGCAATTACATTTCAGTCGCATTCTGTATAATAAGAAATTCCGAACAACAAACTACATAGGCATAAATAAGCAAAGTTTACCTGAATTAAATTTTATATTCACTCAGAGTCTAGGCTAGAATTTCCTAAGTACACTTAGGAAACCTCTGACAAACAAACGTAATGCAAAGGTATGAGTTTATATCTTATCCTCTAATTAGACATCTCATGGCACCTCCAGGCCACTGGGTCACGGTTTGAGCCTTTTCTTTTCTCTGTGACGTGTCCAGGACTTTTGAGATAGATAGTGGGCCTGGATCTTTTGAGTGAGAAACTGTTTTTCCAGCTCATTCACTGAGAACAAGACAGGGCTGTAAACAACATAATCATGCAGCATCCAGTAAGGGCACTGCAGAGTAACTTACAACACTCGTAAACTGGCGACACGATTGTCATCAAACGACTGGTTCTTCTGCAGAGGATTCAGAGCTGGTGTAACTGCAGTGATTCACGTGGTGATAACCTGACTGAAACAATCTGGATATGTATCCTTCCAGTCTGATTGCCTTTATTTTTGAGGGCATATTTTGCTGTCCTTTCATATACCTCATTACAGCCTATGCTGTTTGACTCGTATCCTCTGCGTCACGACGTTATCGTACTGTCAGTTCCTGAGACAGAGACACATCATCTCAAAATGCTCATCAGTTCAAAACTCAAACTGAATTGCCAGCAGCGAGAACAAACTTCATAAGAGAAGCTGGCCTTTTGTTCCTCCGCTGACGGTTATATTCTGATAGGTAATGTGTCAGGAATAATTAGACAGTTTGGCTTCTTTCCCACCAAATTTTTCTCCCTAATAAAATACAGTATAAGGCAGTCCATAAGAAACAGACATTTCAAACAAAGCTATTTCACCAAGATGCATGAAGCAGAGAGGTCTTTTATAATGCTGAATGCAGCTCTAAATGTAAACACTGTTTATGTTTGAATGTGACTGTTCATAGAAGTGAAATAGCAAAAAGGTGTGATTTGGCTCCTGTGGATCTCCCGGGCTTCCTGCGACTGGTGTTTCTCCCTGGAGTAATTTATAAACTAATATTCCCCATTGTGAGAACATTGGCAGGCTTGAGGGGACAATAGCTCCAATTTTCACTCTAACATGGTTGGCTCATATCCAGAAATTGCAGAAATAATTTGCTGTAAAAATGAGATGAAAGGGAAATACTCACATATATAGTATTAATGACATTATGCAAAAAGGCACATTTTGAGCAAAGGTATATAAAGACACCACACGGATAAATAAAGGTGCATAACATGGATTAGCAAGGAGTTTTTTAGATGACAAGCAAATATAACCTGTAAGTTGTACAAAAAGAGTATAAAGCAAATTACATAAATGAGAAGAACAGCTAGCCAAACCACAACGCTAAGTAGACACTGGAAACTGAACAGATTCCCTTCTTAAATATCGGAAATTTTGAACTGGGTCAAAGGTTTCACAAGCCACATGAATCAACAGATCTAGTAGGTCTGAAGATGTACATTGAACCTCTTTGGAACTTCTTAAAATAGAGTAAGTGCTGAAACAAGATACAGTAGTGTTGCTGGCTGCCTAGGCACCGTTCTATTTTAATGAGTGTCACGGATGCTCTGGGGCATATCAAAAATAAAAGGCAGTAAGTAGGTAGGAAGCCAAGCCTCTGTGACTTCCAGCAGAATTGCCATGCAAATAAACTCCAGCGAAGTCTTTCACAACCTCTCCGGGGTTATCTCCACACCATTGTTTCCAGTCAACAATTTACAAACTTGGATTTGCTGATTATCCTTGTCTGGACAATGGAATCCAGCTTCTAATGCTTTATATATTATCAGACTTTGACAAGTGATTAACAGACTAAACTAACTAATTTCACCTTTACGAGAGTACTGCCGTAAGTTTGCTTTAAAAGGTTTCATTTTCTGCAGGCAAAAAGACCTTTCCAAAATCCTGAGCAGGTTTGGTTTCAGAATAAATCCTCATGAATGAGGGGAAAAAGTTCATATATCAGGCAATGTCCTTGTCTTCTGCCTTTGCACGCTCGTCCCATTGCCTCACATAAAAAAAAATCAAAAAATTATTTAATATTTCAAATAACACAAATAAATTTAGCCATTTATATTCAAGGACTAGACCTGGTTGCCAAATTGTATCTATGGTTAACTACGATTTTCCTATTATTTTAACTCTATGATTTTTTTTTAAGTCTCAAATTGTCTACAAAATGGACATTTGATAAATAATTTACACATTACACCAATCACTTGAAACTCCTAATGTATGGATAAGTGCATGTGAAAGAGACTTAGTACAAGAAGAACGCACTAAGGATACCAGAGAAAATGTGTACTCAGGAGATCTTCAGATAACAGTGAGGCGCGATAAAGATGTTCAGAACCCCTTGTATGTTCACACTGACATAGATTTGTTTTTATTCAGGAGATGGTGAATTGGTGACACTCTGGAGACTAGTTAAACATGTGGACAGAACTGCAGTCTGGAACACTTTGTCTCCAGCTATGTACATGAAAGGTATTTTATGAGAAGAAAGTTGCTGGAGTCTCAGCCTAGCAAAGCAAACTCACTAATTAACTGCAGGCTGCACCACTCGCACCTAGCTGCGTGCGCTGGCTGACAACACCGCATTCAGTGCTGGTTTCAAACAAATTTAAATATTCAGTGCACGGCTTCTGGGAAAGCAGCCATCTTTCTTCCTGCTGTAGCGTTGGGGTGTAACATTTATTAGTGGCTTATGCTTATTTCTGCTGGCTTCGTGATGCCAGGAGAGTTATCAGCATTTTGAATCCTCCAGGTGTGTACATACATATATATGGGGAAGGGAAAGAACTACCACGAGGGACACAGCAGAGGGAGGAATGTGAACAGATACCTGTTCAATGCTGTAGCCAGTAGGGCCGTCTGGAAAAACAAATTCTCTGTTGTAGCAAACACAGAGGTTTTTAAATCTCTTTATGCTCTGTGTCAGAATAAAAATAAATAAAAGCAAAGACTATCCCCACTCTGAGTGTCTAATAAACAGCCTCAATACCTTGCAGTCTTCTCTCTATCTCCTTCTGCCACTTGTGCATTCCTTTTCTTCCAAGCTCAACATCTTGAACCTCTGCTGATCCAACTCCCCTTCCCTGCCCTTTTTTCCTACCCTCCAGAACAAATGATGCCTTGTTTTTTGTTGGTCCTTCAGCCTGAGGAAGAGCTGCGCTTAATTTGAAAGGGACATGATGAAAGCTTTTGTCAGTCTGTTAGGAACTCTTGGAGATGACTGGCGTTAGCTTTATGCTGCATACTGCATGGAGGGTTCATGAACAAGAGGGTTCTTCAGACGAATGTTATTTTTTCCCCTCTTAAAACACTGCTCCTTAAAAAATTTCCTGCTCAACCTGTAAAACACTTAGAATAGAAACTCCAACTTGACAGGAAGCATCAAATACTTATATGTGACAGCAAAGAAAGAAAGAATAAACCCAGGTTAGGCAGAGTAAGGCTGAAGTATACACACTTCTTTGGAAATCTGACCTTATTAGTGGATGAATAGTATTTATCCCCAGGGACTGCTATAGCTTAAATCTCTGGACAATGAACAGAAATAATTTATAGACTTATATCCTCTTTATTAGTTAAGATAAAGTTTCCAGGAATTTTCCATGGCTGACCTACAGTCATCAATTTGCAGCTCCTACTTCCTGAAATTCATTGTGATTCCTCTTACGTGTGTGCCCGCTCCTGCAAGCGTGCTCCAGCTGGTTTATACCAGCCATGGCTGAATTCCTGCTTTCTAATAAAATCTGTGAAGGAGTATGCTATGATGCTACAATGTACTTGAAGTGATAAATGAAGTGATCCTTACAGCGTATAAACTTCAAGATGACACGTTGTGTGTCTAGAAATGTTACGTACCATTATACGACCTACGCCATGGAGACCATTTCTGCTCTTTAGTGTCTAATATAATTTAACTCTAATTTTCTCTTCAGATGTGATTAAACTGGAAGCACCTCCTACCTCCACCTCTTACACCTCTTAGAAGCATTTGATGTATGAGTTAATTTATTCTGTCTCATAATTAATCATTTTCTCTCTCATTGTAAAAATGTACAATGTCATTTACACTGCCTGTGTTCATTTTACCATCAATACAGTAAGTGACATTTCCTGTAATTAAGTAGAAATATTACATTAAACAATCAACATGCACATGTAACAGAAGTGAGAAGTGAAATAGAACCAATTTGCTGGGAACTTGCCAGTGCCCACCAAAATGTTAACTTCTGCAATCCACATGTGAAGCTCCACAACAAGGTGAAGAAATACACAGAACTGGCATTGCTGGCAATTTGGGAATTTTAGCTGCCCACCTTGAATCAACTATAAAAGCTACATGATCTTGAGGATAAGAGTTTCAGCAAAATTCACTGCTGTCAGACACACTGTTATTTATGCTACCCACGACTTATATCAAAAAGTTTAATGATGCTGCTTCTGCTCTGTTGTGGTCATTATGGGTTTGATCAAGACCATCATCCTTCCACATTCTCTTTAGAATTATGGTAATAAAGATGAAAAAGTGCAGGAACTACTGTATGATGATCCTTGATTTGAAAGTACTATAAAATTTTCATCTTAAATACAGAATATTAAAATCAATAAAAAGGGGTGAAAGAACAGAAACATATTAGATGACAGAGGCACTAATACTGAAAATGCTGCAATGAAAAGACCTAGTCCTCAGGGGAGTTTATTCCAACAAATCAAAAAAACCCGACCAAACAAACAAACAAAAAACCAAAGATCAGATGTCTCTTTTGCCCCCTTTTTCCTTTGAATTTGAATAAACCTCTCAAATGCACACTCTGTTGAGCTAGTAATGTACTACACAAAGCTACCGAGAGACAATACATTGAATATCCCATTTATACCATTTAAAGGATATTAGACAGACACACAGAAAAACTGGAACTATGATACAAGGTTAGACCTGCAGAAGAAAAGAGTATGGCTCTATCTAAGCATTAATGCTGTCTTTGAGACTGGTTGTCACCAGATAACTGAGAAGACGGCAGAAGACCCTTCTGCCAAGCAGATGCGACATAATTTGTCCTTTCTGTCAGATATCACCTGTTACCTAATTACAGCACTAGTCTCATTTAGGTTAGGCTGAGCCCTGGAGCACAAGGTTTAATGGCCGTTTCAATAAGTATTATGACATGGCTTGTATACCATTTATTATAACTCCAGGTACTATTCTTATCGATGGGAACATTCAGTCTCATTAGGAATCTTCATTGGTCTCATTTCCTCTGAGAATGAATTCTACTACCTAATTACACACTGCAGTTAAAGTGCTTCCTTATAACGGCTTCCAGCTTGCCTTCGATTTTCCTTGTTGTTACACTGCTCAGCACAGAAAACGGACATTCTCTTTCTTTCATTTAAATAGCAGTCACCGTTTGACATACTTTTGATACATTTGCTCTTATTCCTCTCTTTTCTAAATCTAACCATTTCATCTTTTCAAGCTCTCCTCTTGAAACCTTTTTCTTGTTTGTGATCACTCTCACTTTCTCTGAACACACTCCAGTGTCCTAATTCTGCAAGATCCTTAATGCTATCTGTGACCCACCAGATACTTAATTTAAAGCATACAAATATTCCCTCTGCTCTCAGTGGTCCTTTCTGTTGCCAGATACATATTTGTGCATACAATCAAAAAATCCACATACAGTTTTACTAGCTACCCCAGAAGGACGATCTGTGTAGCTGTTGATCTCAGCCACATATTTACATGCTTAAAAATAAGCCCACAGTTAAAGCCTTTGCTTCTTCACATTAATTTCAATCTACATATTTTTGCTTCCAGAAGACCACACACTTACTACATGAACACATTATGACAACAATCTGCACGGAAACAAAGTGATATTGGGGAAAAAAAGTAAAACAATGTAAAAAGCAAACTGAATTATGAAACCAAATTACAGCTAAACACAATGACAATAAATACTTTTAGCCACAGGCAATAAAATATTGCATCATTAATAAAGCTAAGTGGAGAAAAATTTTGCTTGTCACTTTCATTTAGAACTTAAATTTTATACTTTAGCCTTACATGTTAGCTCAGTGCATTACACATCTCTCAGGAAATTCCCCTCTGGCCCCAGCAATCATGAGTTACTGTGCTTTCAGAAAGTGGTGAACTGGGTAAATGGAAACTGATTTTCAGGGATGAAATAATGGCCTAATTCAAGACTGCAGCCGTTCTAAAGGACAGATAGTTGTGAAAGAGAAATAGCAAGGAATTGATGACATGGAGGTTAAAACTGCAAGTGCTCCTGGATGTGGGAGACAAGCCTGAAAGGAACTTAGGGAGCACACTTAAGCTGTTCTGAGGTTAATCATTCATGAGTTTGCACAAGCCAACGGTAATGCATGTAAATAGTGCTGCTCTTGACCTTCCCAGTGATCCAAACACCAAACCCATTCCATGTCCTAGCTTGTAGGGGACATTCAAGAGAATCGCCAAATTCAAAGAAAGGGCTGAAAAATTAGGTAAAAAGAGCTCTTCAATCTATCACTCAGCCCCAAGAAAAGCCAGGAAGAAATAGTGACAAATTATCTCCCAGTTAGTTATGCAGCATAAGGGGCTGGTGTATCAGCGGTGTTAGTGAAGAAGCACCTCAGTAACAACACATTTGGCTTTATTTAATAGCTGTAAATAAGAATAACCCCATTTATGGCTGTAAACAAAAGTTATGGTTGTCTGGGATCTTGTTCTGTACATTCTTGGTATATCTCTAGTTCAAGCATCAAGTCTAGGGAGATTCAGTGGGCAGGGATCCAGCATAACAAGTCCCTCACATATGAACTAAATTTTTGAGGGAGAGGAAAGAAACAGCTGAAGACAAAATTCTTGGCATTACCAGCTTCAAGAGGAAGCAAAAAACTCACCTTGCAGGCCTCAAGGGAAACAGAGATCAAGGGATGCAAAAGGACTGATAGGCTAAATATTAAGCTTCCCCTGAGATCTCCCTCCTACTCACTACAGAGGCTAATCATTACTACCAGCTCCTGTCCTTTCAGCCTTTTAAAAGAATATGACGTGTCTGCTAGAGCCAGACATTGGTTTTGGTTTTATGGTATGAGCGAGTGAGCAGTGGAATAGATCTTTTATTGTTTTACTGCACTTATTTCCTCCTCCTATGTTTTTATGTGGGGGCACCTTATGGACACCTTGCTGTAAACTGCGGAGTCGTTTATGGTTTATTCCTCTAATATGTTTCATACTGAAATTGAAAACTCTGTTCTACTAGACAAAATTAAATCTAAGAAAGTGAGCAGCCTAGAAATAAAAGAGAAAAGAATAACAGCAGTAGGAAATACAGCTACAGCCTAAAGACATTGGTAAAGATTCAGAGGAGTCTTAGATTTACCATCCAACAGAGTAAATGGAAATGTTGCTCATGACTTTGGGTTCCAGCGCTGGTGCTCCACAATGTCCATTTCATTTATCCAGTAGCAAAAGAACCTTCACAAAACTCTTCCAGAGACAAGATTGTTCCAAATTCCTTGGAATTCACAAATCCACCATTTAGACCAGTGCTATTAACAGTACCTCTTTATCTGAATTTTCTGTAGATATATATATACATTCAACAGCAACTGCAATTGTTTCCAGATTCCTAGTGACTCCCCGTATTGTTACTGCTGTTTAGTTCCAACCTTCTTAATTTAAGCTCTGACTAAAACACATGAGGCTTCCTTAGATCAGGAAAGACTGATACTGGCAGGCTGGAGATCAAAAAGAAAGATTTATTATAAAGAAAAACAAATGCACATCTCACCAGTATCATCTGAACCTGTCCAGATTATAAGAATCTTGTGTTAGATCTTGTGTTAAAAATTACTATTTGCTACATCAACTAATTGAGCTCAATTTTGCGGTTAAACTTTTCTTTATAAACAGTGTTAAAAAGAGTTTCTTATAATGTAAGAATAGAATAGACCTTTTCCTTGCCTTTCACATGCCACAATTGGCATCTTTATGCATGGCTAAACTGTAAGGAATTAATCCATCCCTTTATGTAACTATATACTGAAGTTCATTCTTCTGCTGCCAAATGTGCACATATTTAATCTTAAACCTACTCCTAATCCTTTATGTAAATATTTATGTGTACTTCTGTATTGTATCTGGAGGGACCTAAGCTTTAATTTTATAGATAGAAATCTGATTATAGAAAACTAGATAATTCAGTTACTGCCATGTGCTTCCCCATAGGGTTTAACTGGAGATCACCATTGACTCCAAAGGATGTGTATTAAACCATTAGAAAGGTGCATGAAAAATAGATATCTGAGTCATTTAAATCTGTATTTGACTGATTTTTAATTAATTTATTTAAACAATTTTTTTCCCATTGAAACCACACGATTTGGAATGTATTTTTATACCAACATATCCATTGATAGATTTTGTATCTTTAGAAGTTATCTGCATTGGGATTTGGTGATCTGTATGTTTAAACACTGCTGATGGGGCCCAGTTTTACTTCTTTTGACCAGTGAATAATTTTTCAGATTCAAAAGCTGCCTTCTGACTTTGTCCTTTATCAATTCTTATCGAATCCTCAGAGAAATACAATTCTGCACACTGAAAAGAAAGTATGTCCCTATTTCCTTATTTTTCTTATTATTACTTGGGATCAGTTAAAATTGTGTCGACTTCTTCATACTGAAGAAACAGGCCTAAGCTACACACAGTGACTGATCAAAACAATCTCGAAAACAGTTGCTCCAGACGTCCTGCAGTTCTTTAATCCTCTTGATATAATGCACTGTGACTGAAACTAGCATTTTTGAAACTAGCATTTTTGATAGCATTGCTGTACCAGAAAGCAACTCGGTGACTGTAGCAGCCACTGTAAGTGACTGGCTGAGATGTCCTTTTTGCTAGTCACTGATTTCTGGATGAAGCTGCCACTGCTGAGCTGCGGTGATGCTCCTGTGCTTACTTCCAACAAACACATTCCTGAATAATCTTTGCTTTAATTATAGACAAGTAGCTGAAGGCAAGAATCAAATTAAATAATCACAAAGAGGTGAAAAAAACAAGGGAGGGGAAAGACAAATAACCATTTATTATGAAGATTATCTACTGAATAATCCCTGCAGAGCATTGTTTTGGTCTTGAATCCAGTCAACATACGTGTAAATTTTAACATGCAAAAATGCTTTTGAAAACTGAGCAAAATAGCTATTTCTCAAACTATTTGAGATGTCTCTCATATTAGGCTCATCCAGAATCTGATTGAGCGGGAACCCAATTTCACCAGGATTTTCCAAGGGCAATAACATCATCCTCGTTCACCTTACTTTGTCTTATTTTCAGTGCATTTTTGTCTGCATGCCAATTCTGAATGGTTTTTTTTTCATTATTCCAACTCTTCTGTTTTCCAAATGATTTTTTATTGTGAGCCCCTAATTCTGTAGTCTCCTGCCAGCAGATATCTCCTTATCATGTCACATAACACAGAGGTTTCAAAACGTTTTCCTGTGATGGAGAATTATCTGCCCCATGACTTCCATAGTTTAATTGGATCCTGTCTCTCTCCACCATCCCAGCATTCACATGAGCCTTTTTACTCCAGATTTGCAAAGCATATATTGTCCTTGCTTCCTCACTGGCCAGCAGTCTGGAACAGCCAAATGGCCTCATCATGGGCCTATATAATTTGCAAATTAGTATCACATAATATCCTTGCAGATTGTTCTCATCATCGCTGTGATTTGCATGTACTTTTCTGGATAAGACTCATTAGACTTGCACAATTCAGGATGTAGAGTCCAGTTTCCCAGGCTTAATGGAGTCAATGGATACCTAGTAAACATTGCCAATGGAGCATAGGATGCCACACCTCTTTTCCTGAAGTAAACATCTAAAATATGTTAGAGTTAGTGTACTGTAAAAATGCCTCTGCCTCTCCATTGACTTTAAAGGGAACTCACCCACCCACCCAGCTGCAGACATTTATGCTGCAGACTTATAAATCCTCCCCTTTATGACCACATCCTTTGTTTTCTTTGGAAGTCAGCAGTGAAAAGAGTTAATATCACAATGCAAATAATAAATTATAGAACTCTAATTGAAGTTCTGTGAAATAATTTTCTCAGGAAAGTGGCAGAAAATTATTTGTAACATCAGAGGCTAACCAGGGCAAAGGTACAGAAAATATGATTAAAAATATTTACTGATGCTGAAGCCTCCCATGAAGCAGTTTCTTGCTACTGTCTAAACAAAAATGACCAAACTAGTCCAAACCCACAAATCTTCTATAAATATGTTCCGAGTTTCTATTCCGTATCCTCATATCACCGTAAGAATGTTATGCTGACATAGCAACTGTAGTGAAATAGGGAAACAAAACAACAGAAACTGAAACTACGATACTGAAGACTGGCTCTATTCTCTTCTGTTCATTTGAGATGGAAGATTTTATTTAATTGGTAATAATTACCTTTAATTGTCATAGAATCATAGAATCACAGAATGGTTTGGGTTGGAAAGGACCTTAAAGATCATCAAGTTCCAACCCCCCTGCCATGGGCAGGGACACCCTCCACTAGCCCAGGTCGCTCAAAGCCTCATCCAGCCTGGCCTTGAACCCCTCCAGGGATGGGGCATCCACAGCTTCCCTGGGCAACCTGGGCCACTGCCTCAACCCCCTCACAGTGAAAAATTTCTTCCTAATGTCTAGTCTAAATTTACCCTCTTTTAGCTTATACCCGTTACCCCTTGTTCTCTCATGAAATTAAGAATTGGGACCAATGCCTCTTACTAGATACATGCAAAGTGCCACTAAACCTCTCCAAAATAAGACAGAGATTTTTAATGACACCTATTGTGCTTCATTCCCTTCAAGTAATAACCAAGAGACTCCTACCAAAATGCTCAAACACCCTAATGAACTATTAGCAATACAATTAAATCACCGCAGCGTTAAGCATCTCATCAAGAGCTCAGCCAACCTACACAATTCCTTTGCTTTCCTTTCATTCCCCAGAAAGCTTTCACTCTGTTCCTGTCCATCTAATTTCCTCAGTCATCTTTGAGAGTCCCTGAGCAAGTGTAACGGAGCCATGGAGGACTGAAGGCATTGACAGAAGCCCAGCACAGTCTGTTAGAGGTATTTGTCAAGGCAGATACACGAAGAAGCACAGAGCTATACAGCTTTTCAGGAATGTCAGATAAGGGAGCAATCACAGACTCTGCAGCTGTGTAAAGCAACTGCTGCTTTGTACTTTGGCTTTCTCTGGATGAACCAAAGCCCTGTCCATTACATATAATTTGCTATTTCCCTCCCAAAGCCTTTCTCGAGAACACCAGGCAAAAAATAATACCACTGAATCATACATATCAGAGAAAAAGATTACTTCCCTCCTGGAGAGTCAGGGCAGAAAAACCAGAACCGTGAGTCACAGTTCTTCCAGCCTGTGTCTGGGGCCTCTCGCTGCTGGCCCAGAGCACAGCGCACACAGCATTTGCTCTGCAGCAGCAGAGACACAAGGCCACGACTCTGCCGTGGCTTTTACACAGCCAGTGGCCAAGTGCCAGCCAGCAAACCCCTCCTGAAGCACTCTGGCTGCTAATGCAGCTTCCCTCTCACCCCTCTGACACGATCTCAGAAGGATCTATAAATAACCAAAAGAATCCACTCAGTGCTGAAATAAACACAAGGGGCCAGATTGTATTGGTGTAACTGAGACAAGGAATGTGTTTGGGCTGTCGGTGTTCATCTGACGACCGGATTGCAGCAATGTGCAGATGTCTGTAACACACTGACCCAGTGTACCATGGAGAAACAAGTGGTCTGTACTTACACTTGGTAATCAACAAAACCAAAGATGTGTTCCACAGCAGTCCCCAACCATGTCAATACTGCCTTCTGGCCCAGTTTCTCTGAAAATGAGAAGCAACATCTAATTGTCATGGTACCTTTCTTTTCTTACACTTGGATTCATCTACCCTGAAGATCATGCAGCTAAGCCACCAGCTTGATCTTCAACACTTCAGCCAGCTCTCTACTCAGCATCCCTAGTACTGCTTGCATCACTGTTTTCATAAAGATCCAGAGAAAGAACGGCTGATTTCCCTGCAAAGACATACCCCTGCATAAAATAAAAAAATGCTTCACATTCCCTCTGTTCAAACAATGCCTGCAGCCATTGAGTGGGTGACATTGCTGTGAACAATGACATCTATTCAAATTTGTAAAGCAAGCATTTGATAGACATGCTTCCTCTGACACAATAAGTTCACTGAATGAGCTGTTAGCTTATCTAGCTTCTATGCTTTCAAGTATACTGTTTGAAAAAGTCAAGCACATACCAGCAGTCCTAGACTGGAGTTTATTAGCTTGAGAAATGTTTTCAATTTCACACTGAAAAGAACCAAAAATGTGACAGCTTATTTTATTTGCTCAGCTTTTGCTGATTGAAAGAAGTGACACTGAGCTTTAATTTACCATACAGTTATGAAGAGATCCGCAGAGCGCGATGAATTTCTAAGAATTGTCTTTCTTTATCCATGTTACGTAATCTTACTCTTTGCTGTATTCACAATTGACATCCCACAACACTTAATCCTATGGAAGATGTCACTTAACATGTAGACATCATGTGCATTTGTCTAAAAGATCAGTGCATGCAGTATTTATCTCTCTATGTTCAGGCCTGCAGCTGATGTTGGTGCCACTAGAAATTATTTTTTTCAAGTCAATCAGTCATTCAGATATTTCCGGCTATGAAAAATTTCTGGTTGGACAGGACAACTCATAAAAAATAATTAAGTAAAGAAGTAAATGCTCTATTTAAAAAAAAATCTAAATTACTGGGAAGCGACTATCTTAAGTGGGGAGAAGAGGGAAAGATCCAAAAACCTGGCCTTAGCTGATCCAGACCAATCTTGCTTTGAGAAGGAAGATGCTTTTATTGATAGCACACAGAGACTGTAGTCCTCACTGCAGCTTAAAAAATCCCTGTTACAATATTGTAAACAACCTCACAAAATCTAAATGATGGGATTTGATAACATTGTCAAATCACATTTATTTTCTTTGTCTAAACTTCAAGTAGTTTGCAACGCTTGCTAAAGTTTTGAACTTTATGGAGCTTGTTTTTTTTTTAATAGAACTGTAGTCTAATTTCTTAAAAAACTTCAATACATTTTTTTGAAAACCTGTGACTGCCAACACCACAAAAGTATTTATACTGAAAGGGAGAGATGACGTTCTAAGATCACCAGGAGCATTAAAAAGGATTTATAAATATAACAAACAAGTTTACAAACTATATAGTAAACGTTGCTGTTGGATTTGCAGATTCCAGGCCAACTTCCACTAAGTGAACACAGCAGGTCCACACAGAATACAAAGACAAAAAGATATATCCTCTTCTGTTAAATATCTCTTAAAGCATTTCTTAAGCATTTCTTCAAAAATTCCATCTCTAATCAGCTTTTGAACACTAATTTATAGCATTTTAGAACATGTAATCAAAGCCAGGTACAACTATATTATGACATGGATACTGTTTGCATGCACCATTTAACAACAGTCTCGTATTTAATAGGAGGTGATAATAATTTGAGTTGATTTTAACTGTTCTTCTCTTGGACTTGGAAAAAGACGGGAATATCTCTATTTTAACTATGACAGTGGAGCCAACATTCTTATTTTGTGATGAAAGCACAGCTGTACCAGCAATCTCAGACGATTAGGGCTGTGTACAGACATCCTCAAGTCAGCACGTGGAAGAGAGACGTTGGAAATGGCCCGTGTTGTTTCATGCAAAGACATAGATTTTTCAAAAATTTGATTTATTTTTCCCCATGTGGAACCAGCCGTTTGCCAGTTTACCCCCTATCCTTTATAATTATTTCAAAGTATTGGCATCATTCCATGCTATGGGTTATATAAGAACTGTATGTGTACTAGACAGCTTCCAGTCCAGTAATGGAAGTGCATTACTGAGCCAGTTAGAAATCCACTGAGGTCTATTTTAATGTTTTCATTAATAACAAGTGGTTTACTGCAGCTAAAATTCTTTTATAGAACAAGAGAAAAATTAGTCCCATTGTAGAATAACCAAATTTTTTTTTTTTACAGTATGACAAGAGCTAAATATCACAGTAACGCCAGACCTAGCTTTCCAGTAGGAACACAGGCAATACCTAAACTTGGACAAATCTTTAAAACACCACAGTAATTGCTTATGTGGTTTCAGTAAACAGATGGAAAAGAAATGGCTTTAGGCAACTATACAGACAGATCATTAAAATGTAAATAGTTGCAATATCTGCATTAAAAGAATAAAAAAGTGATAGTTTTGAATGATGTCAGTGTTATTTTTCTTGAGTACATTACAGAAAGCTTTCAGCATTCCTGCAGATCTGTAAGTAATCATTACCTACACACAAAAGGTCAAGAACCATCTAAGCTCGGTGGGTTTATACAATCCAAAGGTCTGTTAACTGTTCAGTGCCTGACGGTGTCGTTACAGAGCATCTTATCAAGTGACTCAGCTGAGCAGGATATGAAGAATGTTTCAACTTAAACAATGCTTCAGCAAATACTTCTGTCCTGCTCAGAAGTCCTGTTTAATGAACATGTAAACTGCATTATAAAGTTAAAGGAAAATGTGACTGCTCGTTTTCCTTGTTTATATCTGCTTTAGGAAACATCTGCTAGACATTCAGCTGCTTCTTCTCCCTCCTCTCCCCCAACAGTTTTTTCCCCCTGCTCCATTATTTACTTACACTGCCATTGAGACAGGGATCGAGGTTTTAGGCAATCTTTTAGTCTTTAAAACCTGACATTTCTGGGTTTACTTGAGGCCACTGAAGCAATGAAGAAAACTAACAACTGCTTTTTGGAATGTAACCGGGGAAAAATATTTTTCCCCCAGGGTGCAGAATTGTACACGGTGGGAACAGGAGAGAGCTTTTTTTGAAGTTTTTACCCCTCTTGCAGCTGTGCCACCACATGTATACAATCCTGAGCTATTAGGCTGACAGAAAATGCAGTTTGAAAGCTCCATGCAAGCCTGACTGCTACAAAGCTGACATTTTATTAACAAGTGTTATATTTGCGAGTTGTGTAGCCCCAACTTTACTCTGGAATTTAAAAGGTCACTGTAGACACCAAATAAGGCTTCAAACCTTTAAGACCTGCTGTGAAGGACAGCTGGCATGGCATGCAGAATTCTGCCACAGAGTGATAAAAGAATGAAGTGAATATTTTAGCAGTGAGCTGTCACTAATTAACACAAAATTTATTTACTTGAAAGATAAATATATTTGGAAACGGTGTATGCTCCAGAAAGAATGTTTGGCCATCAATTGTGCAAGTGTTAGTTAAGTAGGAAACACACAAGATGTGCCTTGGCTAGGATCTGAAGCATCGAGGCTGAACATCTCGACTCAGAGACAAAAAGTTGTTGGATTGGATGGGGATTTCACACTGACTGCAAAAAATCCGCTGGTTACAGTGGAATGACCTCTGATTTACACCCTTTTAAAATGAGAGGAGAGCAGAATTTCTGAGCATCATGCCTCACACCGGCACTTTCCTGCAACGCCATAGTCCAGTGGCACCGACCTCCAGGTGCTGGGGAACATCAGCACTTTGAAACAGCAAAACCAGAGATTTTAAGCCAGTGGATTGCAAATACAAGGTACTGGGAGAAGTATTTCTCCTACATTTGGCTTTATGTACTGGGCATGACAGCACTGACAGACCTGCCTTACACTTCCAGCAGGTTCAGGGGTGTGCAGGATCTGAAGAGAGCTTTTCTCCTTCAAGAATATTTCATACTGGCTCTTTGCTCACTTAAAGTTTTAATATACCTGAAATTCTGATTGCTGTGGGGTTTTTTCTTGTATGAATGTAAAATAGAGCAGGGCTGAAGCTTTTCCTGCTATATACAGAATAGTCTTACAAGGTTCCTATCCAGTCTAAAGGCACATAGAAAAAGGCTGCTGGAAAACTGAAGGCCATGGGAAGTCCTGCACAGATATACTACCTGGGACCTGTGGGAAGCATACAAATATGAATAATTAATCATTGTAATTTGAAGGTACTTCTTTGAGAATGACTTTTAAGTGGTACCACAGGGATTTCCTCTTGAAAGGAGTTCAAGGTGGCCACGGTGCCCCAACATTAAGTCAAAAATGTCTCCTGAAGCATTAAATATATTTAAATCTTGTGGTAACATAGAGACAACTTATTGTGGATTACTCCACAGAAGACCACATCCCGTGCTAACAAATCATAAGTCATCTTTTCTGTGTGTGTGGCCACCAAGAACATCATGTGTGGTCACTGTGCCAAGTCACATTCTCCCAAATAACTCCAAACCAGTGTTTTAATGGGCACTGTCAATATGTAGTGGCCACATCTCAACAAAAAATACCATTGAGAACATCCATCCCAGGATACTGATGTGCAGCACCAAACCTTCTCTAGTTACTAAGTAAAAAGTCAAATTGCTGGAGAAATGTGACGCACAGTACGAAAGTGTCCGCCAGCGTACATCATTCACTCTTGCAAACTACCAAAGCCTTTCAGGCGACGGCAGGCAATGGTTTTAAACTGTCTTGATGTCCTGTCCTGCCAGTCTTCAGAGCAACTGGAAAGCACATACACAGGATCTCCAGGAAGCCATCTGAGACAGCGAAAGAGACATGGTGCTTATCAAGGTGCTGAGTGAATGGATTCCACTGTGCTAAGTGAGAATCCATCTGCTTTCACCAGATGTTAAATAATTAACCTCATCTCAGCATGACATAATTTATTCTTAATATATCCTTTTTTTCTCCAGACTCCTGTTTCAGTTCACACAATTAACGCACAGTCAAGAAATAGATATGAGCCATTCCATATGGCACCATGCCTTCTTCCCGAGTGAGAACATATATGAGAACTATAGAATCACAGGTCTACCAGTAAGGTTACTTGGGCTCTTTGTGTCACTAGATTCAATTGAAATCCATTCAGTGCAAAACCACTGCAAAGCAGGGTGAGCCTAAAACACAGTAGAAGTACCTCAGATCTTGTACAACTCCAGGACAACTGCTCAGTCTACAGTACAATTTAGTGAAGCTTTTGGATGCTTAGATGTCATCCAACAGCGAAAATCCACCGGAGCGTTGTAGCACTCTGGAGCTGCCCCTCCACTGGAAGCCGTGTGAAAAAGAATGTCAGAAATTTCTATGTCATCCTAAGACATCCTGTAACAAAGAAATTCACCAGTCACAAAATCTAGACAATGTCTCAGCCTTTTGAATCTCTGGAATAACACACAGGGAAGATGAATGGAAATATGATATTGTCCTTTTGTCTGCTTTTCCCTTACAAATCTTAAATTCAAAACACATTCTATACAGTATAATAAAACCTCAGAAGCACTAATGCATAGTCTATAGGACTGAAAAGCGAAGCAAAGAAGTGGGCAGTCTCAGAATGGTTTCCTTTGTAACTGCCAACTGCAGTTGGAATGAAACTTTCTACTTAAATTATGCTTTATTCTGTTTTCTCTTTTAGTTTCAAAAGTGCAGAGACACTGCTGAAATGAAACATTCAGACTTCGCTCAGTGTTAAATGACTGAAGATGATGTGTTTCCATGTAGTATAGGACCTCATTAAATCAGGGTCTAATCAAGCCATAAATGAAACATGTCAAGGCACTGGCTAGCCAAACTGTCTCATCAGTATCTGACCTCCGTTCTCTGAAAAACTCCATAAAGACCAACTTTCAAAGTGTGAATATTTTCATTTCATGGAGAATACAGGGGTGAATAGTGTGTAGTTATGGTAGAGGGTTACTTCAATGTACTCAGAAAGGGTTTGAAGTTTAGTTCTACACGATGGACTGTTACTTCAGAGCAGTTTCAACTCAGATTAGCTTACCAGAAACTGGAAATACCAATGGACCTACATCTGAACTAAGAGGCAGGATCTACCTTACCTATTGATCTGTGTTCTGCAGAACTACTGTTTGATTCCAGTAGCCCTCAACCTCTGACTCTGAACCTACAGATGCGATGCCAGCTCTGCTGCTTTGGGTCCTGTATAGTATTTGATGCTATATTTTGAACCAACATGGCGATGCAGCTGAATGCAGGAATTCCACAGTTCTTTACAGCTTCCCTTCTTACTTTCCAAAACATGTTCTTCCTCTCTGTTACCGCTAGAAGAGGAGACATGAAGAACACAAAAATCTTTATAGCATGCCTGTTTTAGAGGTGAGAAGAAAGACATGGACAACTTTGGCATAATTGTCCCATATTTATTTGCAAATGAACCTTGAATGAAATCTTCATCATCTTCCATCTCCTGGTCACTGTCTCTTAACTACAGAGCTTCCACTAAGATCCTTTACAATAGTATCGGAGGATGGCAGACAATTCTGATGCAGATAGTAGCAAAAAATCTACATCCAGCATCTTGTACAGGAGGGCAGGGTTGAGGAATAAAGCCCAAAAATTCTTACAAATGTTATCATGGGATGTTTAAATGTCCAGATAAAGTAGACATTACCTCAGTCCTTAGCATCTCCTCCAAAAAGCACAAAGAATAACAATAAAAAGTGCTAACAACAGATAACATCAAATATAAGGAAAACATATAAGACACCAGGCATTTTGGACAGCTGCAGAACTGAAATTTCTGTAATGTTGGAAAGTTTTCTAAAAAGAAAAGTTTAAGTTTCATGAGCAGCATAACAGAAGTCAGTGGGAGTTCTACCATTGACTTAGCACATCATGCTTTTTTAAGTCACTAAAAGGGAGAAAGGTGTGTAACATAGTAAACATTTGGAAGAAAATAAAGGAGTCCTGAAATTGCTGGAAGATGTCCTGGAAGCGTAAGGTTGCAAACATGAAGCATATGTGCAATTTGAAGCAAAGAGGCTCCTCACACGGGAGGATCTTGAACCTCCTTTGCGAGAAGTCATGTGTATGTCAGCTTGGAGACACCCCATCACCATCTCTGTCACTTCTTAGATTTCATTAAGAGACGGCCATTACATTAATCTTGGTTACACCATAACTGAGTCTTTTTCTTCCAGCTTTTTAGGATCTTTCCCTTCATTAAACTTCTTTCATTCTCTCTTTGGAAATGAGAATATTTACATTAAGAAAGAGGATTAGATAACTATTATGATAAGTTAATGTAATGCACAGAAATTCTCCTTCCATCGTGACTGGTGGTCAAAAATTCTATTTTTTTTCTATCAGAAAAAGCTGTGTGGTGTGGTGGACACGCTGGAGGGAAGGGATGCCATCCAGAGGGACCTTGACAGGCTGGAGAGATGGGCCAATGCAAACCTCATGAAATTTAACAAGGCCAAGTGCAAGGTCCTGCACGTGGGTCGAGGCAATCCCAAGCACAAATACAGGCTGGGTGGAGAATGGATAGAGAGCAGCTCTGAGGAGAAGGACTTGGG